>JAYMFT010215056.1:0-25304 GCA_038088735.1 Panulirus argus
ATATATATATATATATATATATATATATTATCCCTGGGGATAGGGGAGAAAGAATACTTCCCACGTATTCCCTGCGTTTTATATAAGGCAATTAAAAGGGGAGGGAGCGGGGGGCTGGAAATCCTCCCCACCTGTTTTTACTTTTCCAAAAGAAGGAACAGAGAAGGGGGCCAAGTGAGGATTTTCCCTCTTAGGTTAAGTAATCTGTTCTTAACGCTATGTCGCTATCGTGGGAAACGGCGAATATTTATGAAAAAAGTGAAATATATATATATATATAGAGAGAGAGAGAGAGTGTGTGTTTGTGTGTGTTAATCAGCCATGCATTCCGTGACACTTTATGTTTCAGAACGATAGGATTGTGTTCTGTATGTTTCCTTTCCTTGATGTGCTTGCATTGTAATTAAAGCAAGTTATGATAAATAATGCAAAGCAAACCCAAGCTTTTGGCGACACACAAACTTTATCATCCATGCATTATTATGTGGTATATTTCCATCTTTTTTGAAATATGACAGCTGTATCAAAGAACTGCATTGACAAACAAAGTTTCATAAGGAGTTCCTACCAGTCTTGATATTGTCTGTAGCCTTCATTAAGCTTTTACTGAAGTCTTCATGCATGACAAACTTTTCTCCAAATTGTGGAAAGAAATCACTATCAGCTTGTTTCTCTTTGCAGCATGTAACCATAATTATTGCTGTTTTTGGTGATGATAAACTGTGAAAATTAAAGCTTGACACATACGAATTAAATAGGGATGGGTTTTGATTTTTAGGATTATATTGATTGGGGCAACAATTGATGTGTTGAGTTCTACAGAATGAGTGCTTTCTGGCACATGTTGAAAAGAATTGTTATTTTTTTCTTAAATTCACAAATACTTCAGATTATATAACTATTTTGGTTCACTGGTCACCCCCATTAATCTCCACTGTACTTGATGTTCATTATGTCCATTCATGAGATGATACATTGCTGATATTAATTTTGTAAATACTTAAATTTTCAGGATTTGTGGTAATGACCCATTGTTATTTAAAGAGATGGAGACAGTTTATATCACCAACTTACTGGTTCAATTTCTGTGTGGTAAGTGGTTCATAATGAATTACAGAGTTGATTTTTAACAATAAAAGTGGAAATTTGTTTTTTCTGTGATTTTTCTCAAATTCACCTTACAGTGGTAAAGTTTATGGGACATTCCATTTTTAAAGACTACTTTCTCTTATGTACCTATGTACTATAAAAATGTGGTCCCCTTGTCTCTGTATGTCTGTTTGCCTGCACACATGCTGAGGATTTTGCCACATGCTTGACAGCTAACTCTTATACACAGCTGTTGACAAGCTGAGGAAGTTACCGTATGCTAAACCACTAACATACTCAGAAGCCAATGATTTATCCATTTCATGGCAGGATAGAAATTGATGGCTACTTAGGTGATATATCTTCGGGAAAATGTTATACTGGTGAATGGGAAGGTTGTTCTGGCAGTATGGGAGGCATGAGGACGGAAAAAAATGTTAGGTGAGCCATTCTGCTGTTTGTGTTGTGGTGGCCCAGGAGGGAAGAAGTGGTGATAGTGAAGGATGATGTGGTAGCTAGGGATAGAGAGAATAGGTGATAGTGAGGGATGATGTGGTAGCTAGGGAGGGAGGGAGTGGTGGTACATGGGAAGGACGGATAACAGTTACCTAACTTGAAATTAAGCAAGAATCTTGTTCGAAAGATGTGAAGTTCTTTAGTAGTATGAATGGTGCATGAATGCAACAAAACTGATGACGGACATGGTTAATGCAGACAGCATAAAAGAACACAAAAAGTTGTATGATAGGAAATGTTCAAGAGATAGGGCCCCATGATTGTAAAACTCTCTTCCTGTACAGTTTGAATAAGTAATTACACACAATACCGTGTAGATACAATTCATCACATCCTATCCCTGCCTCCTCAACCTCAGTGTTCAGACCCTGATACCCCAAAGCCTTCATCTCTTCATTTTATCATCTCATCTGTCTTCCCCTATCCACTGTTCCTTCCTTTTCTGACCTTGAGATCCTCATTGGCATTATTTATTCATTCAATCTATATATGTGGCCATAACAGTTTATCACACCCTGGTCAGCTCACGCTCAGACTGCACTATCTACCACACCTTCCTCTTACTCTGTCATTTCTTACAAGATCATTCCACCTCACACCACATATCATCCTCAGGCATTTCACTCCCAACTCGTCCACCCTTTTCCTTTCTTTTGCATATAAGGCATCCATACAAGACTGTTGGGACTACTGTACCATTAAAGATACATATCTTTGCCCAAACAGGCACCTATCTCTCTTCCCATATGCTGTTTTCTGCACTCAGAACCTTGGGCTCCCTTTCCCACCCTGTGACTTACTTCAGCCCCATTTGTTCCATTTGCCCTCAGCCACTCCCAGGTGCTTAAACACACCACTTCCTTCAGGTTCTCTTCACTCGAATTTGCACTCGAAGCATCCTGTCTCACCTGAATTTCACATTATAACCTCACTTTGTTTCTCATTTACTCCTAGCTTTCTCTTTTTGTACACTCTTCCAAACTAAATTACCAATTTAGAAAGAAAAGAGGGAGTTGCTAATAAAAAGGAGGAAGAGTGTTATGAAATGGGAGAGAGTTCTGAGACACCACTGTTCCTGAAGCTATTTCACTGAAGTACGAAAAAGTCAATTGATTATCATTATCATTATTAATTGAAATATAAGACCATGAGGCAAAAAAACAGACAATGGAAAGCATTTACAAATTTTGGAGGAAGTGAAAAACTTGTCTTTTGAAATTGCTAGTTCATGATTATTGGGAAAGACATGAGAAGGTAGGGAATGACAAACTTTAGGTGTAAGGAAAGAAACATTTATCAAAACGGCCCACCAATGGGTTGCCACCGCATATAATAATCATATGACACAGCAGCTGCCAAGTGTTGCTTGGTCTTATTAGCTATCCCAGTCTGACTTGAGAACTTTCCCCAATTTCCCATTATCCTTCTCATACTTCAGTTCCTGCTCCCAAAATCTGAATGTTTTTGTACCTCCAATGTTAGCTGGACTAAATAATGCTTGGCAAGTTACAGTACCACATGATTACTGTCTGGCTAGTGATATGTCTACTTATTTCCCAACATTACTAAGCACTAAACTTTGTAACCTTGTGTTTTTCATAATATTTTCAGCCTGACAAAAAAGAGGTAGCTTTACTTTCTCTAAATCTCTGACACTTCTTTTTTCTCTTTTATTATCTCATTTTTTTATTTTTTTATTGTTTCTTTTAAGGTCTGACCTCGATGAAAACTTTTGTCCATGACTGGAGACTTTATCATAAAAAATGTATGTGTATCTTCAAATCAAAGATATAATCCGTAATGAATATGTGATAATTATGTTATCTTTTATCAAGGAAGAAAATAGGGTAGGGGGAGTGATGTCTAGTCTAATACCAAAAATAAATTCTTGTTGGGCATTTTGTTTTTTGTTTATAGCTGGTTGAAAATACCTTAAGTAATTTAGTATGAGTGAACTATTTTCTGTGTGTTGAACTCTAATAATTGTTACATAATGTTAGCTAATGATATGAACATGCCTTTTATATCAGGCACTGATATCTCCCAAAGGAAAAGAGTCAAGTTTCGCCCCTGATCTTTGATAAATCACTATCGAAACTATTTATAAAGTAGTACCATAGGACAGGCATTGCAAAGCAAGGTGCATATGTAATTATATATTTGTACCTACCTATCAGAGTATGGCAGAGAGTTCAACACTGATGGGGCCCCTTATCTCTGACTTTTATGTAGAAAAAAATTTTGACAATAGGAAAAGCTAATGGGTAGTGTTCACTGAAGGAAAATCTATAGTTTACATGATAAAGAGTTCTGTGAATTTCATGTTGTCTTGTCCTCTGTGTAAGATCAAGAATGTATGTTTGCAGACTGACTACCAGTAACCCACAAGTATGTGATGAAGAAAAAGATAGCAACCTGGGGTAGAGAGGGGAACATGACTGCTGTATTGGCTACTTCATCATTAATTAACCAAGATATGACAGTAAATGTAACTGTTAATGTTCGTTATACAGTATAATATCGAGATAAAGTTCATTTCTCTTTCGCATTGTAACTTCTATGTGAGAACATAATTATGTTTGAACTTCGATGTTTGCCATGTTTTAATGTAGCATGAAATACTGAAAATATTGTAATGTACCGGCCTTACTTTGTGAAGTCACTAAATCACATTTGAGGTGTAGTTAATTTCATTATGCGTGCATGTATCAATGGAAAATGCATGTGATGTCCCGCTAATTTCTTTAATTTGGAGCAAAAAGATTATATAGCTCTGAAAGGGTGGCATCGCTATCACATGTAACTGGTTATTCTTCTCCACAAGAGTTACAGAATCACATTTTTTTTTTTTTTATTTCAATTCCAGATTAGATTGTCACTTTAATTGTCCCTTTCCATCCTAATGCCAAATTTCACCCTTTCATGTTAAATTCTTTATGATTGTTTTTGTATTTCACCTATGTAACTGTATCATGAATCAGTCTTTTTTTTTTTTATTATAAGCATTTGAATAAAGTGTGATTAATATAGAATGTTTTAGATTGCAATGAAATCTATTTCCATCCTCACGTTGCATTATCAATTTGTTTCTGACCTTGGTTAAAATAATGACATAATTTCACCAGGTCATTAAATAAGACATAGCATTGGATTGGCACCAAAATCATGCCATTATGGTGCTCTGGAAATCTAAAACATATTAATAATGCTCCTGAAATCTGGAAATAAGTCCATAGATAAGTATTATTAGATCTTCCCACATATTCCACAGCATGTCGTAGAAGGCGACAAAAGGGGATGGGAGCAGAGAGCTGGAAACCCTCCCCTTCTTGTATTTCAATTTCTAAAAGGGGAAACAGAAGATGGAGTCAAGAGGAGAAAGTTTATCCTCCCCAAAGGCTCAGATTGGGGTGTCTGTATGTGTGGATGTAACCAAGATGATAAGAAAGGAGAGAGGTAGTATGTTTGAGGAAAGAAACCTGGATGTTCTGGCTTCGAGTGAAATGAAGCTGAAGGGTAAACGGGGAGAATGGTTTGGAAATGTCGTGGGAGTGAAGTCAGGGGTTGGTGAGAGGGCAAGAGCTAAGGAAGGAGTACCATTGCTCCTAAAGCAGGAGCTGTGGGAGTTTGTGGTGGAGTGTATGGAAGTAAATTCCAGATTGATGTGGGTAAAACAAAGTGGATGGTGAGAGATGGGTGATCATTGATGATTATGCACCTGGTCATGAGAAGAAAGATCTTGAGAGGGAAGTGTTTTTGGAGCCGCTGAGTGAGTGTGCCAGCAGTTTTGGTGCACGAGACCAGGTATTAGTGATGGGTGATTTAAATGCGAAGGTGAGAAATGTGGCAGTTGAGGGTATAATTGGTGCACATGGGAAATTCAATGTTGTGAATTGAAATATATATTCGTTTCCAGCGAAGATCGGTCTGCAGCAGGGGTGTGTGATGTCCCCACGGTTGTTTAATTTGTTTATGGATGGGGTGGTTGGGGAGGTGGGTGCAAGAGTTTTGGAGAGAGGGGTGAGTATGCACTCTGTTGGGGATGAGAGGGCCTGGGAAGTGAGTCAATTGTTGTTTGCTGATGATACAGCACTGGTGGCTGATTCGAGTGAAACCCTGCAGAAATTGGTGACTGAGTTTGGAAAGTGTGTGAAATGAGAAAGCTGAGAGTAAATGTGAATAAGAGCAAAGTTATTAGGTTCAGCAGTGTTGTAGATACCTGGGAGTGGACTTCGCTGCGAATGGAACCATGGAAGCGGATGTGAGTCATAGGGTGGGGGAGGGGGCGAAGGTTGTGGGAGCGATGAAGAATATGTGGAAAGAGAGAACGCTATCTCGGAGAGCAAAGATGGGCATGTTTGAAGGATTAGTAGTTCCAACAATACCATATGGGTGGGAGGCGTGGGCTATAGATATAGTTGTACGGAGGAAGGTGGGTGTGTTGGAAAAGAAATGTTTAAGGAAAATATATGGTGTGAGATGGTTTGATCGAGTAAGTAACGTAAGGGTAAGAGATATGTGTGGTAATGAAAAGAGTATTGTTGAGAGAGAAGTTGGTGCGTTGAAATGGTTTGGGCATATGGAACGAATGAGTGAGGAAAGGTTGACAAAGAGGATGTATGTGTCCGAGGTGGAGGGAATAAGAAGTGGGTGACGAAATTGGAGGTGGAAGGATGGAGTGAAAGGAATTTGAGCGATCTGGGCCCGAACATGCGGGAGGGTGAAAGGCGTGCACGGAATAGAGTGCAATGGATCGATATGGTATACTGGGGTCGACGTGCTGTCAATGAACTGAACCAGGGCATGAGAATTGTCTGCGGTAAATGGATCAATTTATTGTAGAAAAAGTTGCTACAAGCTTTCTCAATTCAATTTAAGCAGTATGTCAATCTTGTGTCGGCGCTTTTAATGTGTATTCAGGTCAAGACTCAGTTATAGGGAAGGTCACGGTGACACTTGGACCAACCTTGCTTCTAATGTCTTCTATCAACCTTGTTCCTTGTTTTCCTTGTTTATGTCTAGCTTGATTCATCTCTGATTCTCTCATTCTGTAACTGTCCTCTGAATGTGTTAATATACAAAAGCGCTCAGGATCTCGTGTTTCCTTTCCTATTTTTTTTTTTTTTTTTAGCTTTTATAGAATGATATGTTTGTTGTGATAACAGGTAGTGATGGAATGAGATGAAATAAATATTTTGAAGGATTTTTGAATGTGTTTGATGTTAGAGTGGCAGATGTAGGATGTATTGATCAGGGTGGTGTGCAAAGTGAGAGAGTCAGGGAGAGTGGTTTGGTAGAGAGAGAGGAAGTGGTGAAAGCCTTGTGGAAGACCAAACTGGAGATGGAAAAATAGAGTGAGAAAGATTTTGAGCGATCGGGGCGTGAAGATGCAAGATGGCGGAAAGGTGTTTACAGTTTAGAGTGAATTGGAACAGTATGGTATACAGGGGTTTGACGTGCTGTTAGTGGACTGACCCAGGACATGTGAAGCGTCCGGGGAAACTTGTAAGGAGCTGGTTTTGGATAGGGGGCCGTGGTTTCGGTGCTAAACATAATATCATTGCTTTAGTTCACATTTCCCTTCAACTTTCACTTTTCACACCCTCCCAAACTCTGTTAACGCCTTCAGTTTTCATTGGAATATTCCATCAGCCCCGTGTTATCAGCAATCAGTGACTGACTCACCTATATATATTACAGATTCAGTAGACTATATCTAGAGATGTGTCTGCTTGAGTATGTGTGTGTGTGTGTGTGTGTGTGTGTGTGTGTGTGCTTGCTAATCATGTTACATGAAGAGAGTTTTAAACTCTTGTTGCCCCGTCTCTTAGCCTTGTATATATATATATATATATATATATATATATATATATATATATATATATATATATATATATATATATGGTTCTATCAAAAGGATCAACAGATGTTTCCATGTTCCTGTCATCCGACTCTAGCTGGGCTATAAAATGCTGTATAATTCATTCAGTGCTGCCCATTCCCTGTTAACAATATCCACATCAATGCCTAAGTCATTGACGTCTAGTCCATGGACCTTTTTTGATGCAATCTATATCCTCTTCTGCGCCACAGCCCACAGCAAGTGTTGAAACGTACAATGGATCCGCTGCCACTCTCGCGGAAAAAAAAAAAATAAATAAATAAATTTTTTTTTTTATATATCTAGTAATGTTATCAACGTCAGGCCAGCCGATCGATAGGATCCCAACCCTGAGACTGTCAACATCTATATATATACTGAACGTCTGTAGAGAACAGTTAGGTGAACGTAATTCGACGTCGTTCATTTCATATTTAATGAAGGTAATTTCTCCCATGCCTCAAGGACTAACAGTGCATGACAAAGGCTCTGCCATCGACCACTCGGTGTGTAAAGTGCGCTTGCATGTCAAGTCTGAGGCGCTAATAACAATTACCTTCATCAACTATACAGCTTGTTGTATACGTTTTGGTCGGCCGTCCTCGACGGGAATAGAGGCGAATCCAATAAAGGATCTACAGGCAATTATGGGAGTTCTATTACACAGGTGCGAGGGCTATCTCTATAATCATGGTTGATACGATTTAATATAGACGAAGATATTGTTCCTCACTTACTGTGAAGATCCAGCATAGCTTGTTTATCTCCATTTCAGTTCGTCAAGCTGTCTTCTCATCTTTGTTACTTCATTACTTCATTTTTTCATTAACCTAATGCCTTTATTTGTCTCGATATATATATATATTTGTTTCTTTTTTAATGTAAGTCCTGCTGTTCTTATACTAAATCTTCCCCTCACTCATTCCGTTTTCTCTCTGGCCCCCTGCATCGGCTCTCCTCCTCCCTATAGTGGCAGTGAGTTGAGGGTGGCAGAGTGGTGGAGAGCCTCCAGTGCAGCAACATCCTGCAGGGAGAGCGGATGTGCTCCTGCCTCCCGCTGCCGCCGCCGTGTCCCGGCTCACTGCTCGTCCTCCCTCACTCGTCCCTAACACAGCCGCCGCCACGTGAGTTTGTGAGCCCTCTCAGTACCTCTACCTACCTTTCGTGTGGTCAGGCTCGCTGCTGGACAACCCCCGAGGTCGTATATCATAAGTATATTTTTTTATCTGAATGTCTCAGTCATCACAGAGTATTGCGTGAGGTGTTCCACTCCGCCACTGATGTTATTTTCAGTGGTAATCATTTTTTACATATCTCTTTTTTGGCGATTGACGGAGTGTCGACTCGGGGTGATCTGCCACAGCGATGGAACGGGTCCGGTAGTGCTTCTCTCCCGACGACCTCAAGGGTTGTAAATTTTTTGCCCACGAGAATCGACAGAGACGACCTATTCGTCCACTGACACCTCTGACATAAAACGATTTCCCTCTAATTCTCTCCCTTTTTTTTTTTTTTAAGATAGGAAAGAACGGCAGTGGTTCCATGGGATCTTTGACCCACTTTCGACGCTGGGTGAGTAGTGCCACCATCACCAACACCTGACCACTCATAGACTAACCCTCATTCGTCCCAGCTGTGGCTGGCATAGGTCCCTGGTACTGGGTCATCCCTCAAGCGTTAAAGTTAGGGTTTGAGTTGCAGCTGATACTCTCTTGAGTAGGACCTCTCAGTCGTGTGTAGGGTCATACATCGGCTTTACGGTGCCATGACGGGAACCTCCACGCTAAACTGTACTCCAAGACTTGAGTCTCGGAGGCTTTTTGTCTTTGGTGACATTAATGAGGAATATATTCATTTATCTGTTTTCTGTTTCTATGAACTGTAGGACATCTCTTGTGCCCTCCAACCAACATTGGTCCCTCCACAACCTACAACGAGCATGTTACATCCCTCCACAACCTACAACCAGCATTTTACATACCTCCACAACCCACAACCAGCATTTTACATCCTTTCACAACCTACAACCAGCATTTTACATCCCTCCACAATCTACAACCTCCATGTGACGTCCCTCAACAACCTACAAGCTACAAGCTATATATGTCCTCAACCATAGCGTAGCTATAGCATGTAACCTTAACCCTACCTCTGTAATCCAACCTCTCTTCCCTTTGGCGTCCGTAACCTCATGTGGCTCCGAGTTCTTTGACCTCTCATGATCCCGGGTCCCTAAAAAGGTATCCTTATGTCCTACCCACGCCAGGTGTCTTCCCAGGTGTGTCCTTGTCAGGTGTGTCCGTATGTCATATCTCGGGGAATTTCCCTGCATGATTTTGCGAAAATAGTTTGTTACTTGTTGTTTGTTTGTTGTTGTTGCGGCTAAGCTTTCATTGCTGTTATTGTTGCAGCTGTATGCTGATTGTTTTTACTCATTGTTTACTTGTTCTTCCTGGAGGTTTACTTGCTTTCCTTGAGGGTTGTTTACGTGTTGCTCGTTCTAGTTGTTTTCATTATGTTCTTGGTTGTTTACTTGGTGTTCGTGCTTATAATTTACTTGTCTCCTTGATTGTTGTATACTGTTGTTCTTACTAGATGTTTATTTGTTGCTGTTTGTTGCTGTTGTTGTTGTATTTATTAGCTGTTTACCTGTTGCTTACTTTTTGGGTTTGTCTAGCTTTGTCAGGAAAGTCAGTAGCTGTTTCTGAGATAGTCTGGTGTTGTTAGGAAGGTCTGAGGGTGCTTTTAGGATGGTTTGTTGTTGTAAGGATGGTCTAATGTTGTTAGGAAAGTCTAAAGGTGTTGTTAGAAAGGTCTGAATGTGTTGCTGGGACAATACAGTGTAGTAGTTTCCAGACAATGTTACACAAGGCCCTCCAGATGGTACGTGGAGTTGAGTGCTCTAGTCCTAAGTCAAAAATGAATGTAAATAAATCTCTTAGTCAAGGGTAAATTCATATATTTACTTCAGTGAATATTTCTTTATGTTCAAATGATATTTCAAGTGAAAGATTTATCTAGGTTTCAAGTGTCTGACTGTGTTGAGCTAAAATTTTTGTAAGTGAGGCAGTAAAGGTGATAGGAACACAGGTTAGTGGCACGCAGCTCAAGGAGGTTAGGAGCTATTGGTATAGTGTTGTTGGCAGGAGTAGTGTTGCGAACTACTATCCCAACTGTTGTTGGCAAGTGTAATGTTACGAACTCTTGGTGTAGTTTTGCGGAGACGTTTAGTGTTGCGAACTACTGGTCCAGTGTTGTTGTAAAGTATAGTGTTGCGGTAAGATATACACCGGTCGACCAACTCTGACTTGCGTCTTTTATACCACGAAATTTTGTTGATAATCCATTAAAACCTGATGAAGCGCAAACAATGAGGAATGGTAGTGAATCGCGCTCGACCTTTAGCGTCAAATATTTAACAGAAGAAGAAAAATAATCATAATAAAACACGATAATGAATGAGGGCATAAAGACCCTTACTGAGTTCAGTCAGCGTAATGCAAAGTCCCTAAAGTGAAAGGCTCTTAGGCTGAGGTCCCTAAAGTTCAAGGGTCTCAAGTTAAAGTCCTCAAAGTGAAGAGATCGCAGGTTAAAGACCTTAAAGTGAAGGGGTGACAAGTTAAAGACCCTAAAGCGAAAGGGTATCAAGTTAAAGTCCCGAAAGTAAAGGAGTCTCAGGTTAAAGTCCCTATAGTGAAGGGGTCTCACGTTGATGTTCCTATAGTGAAGGGGGTTTCAGGTTAATGTTCCAGAAGTGAAGGGAGTTTCATGTTAAAGTCTTTAAAGAGAAAGGGGGCTCAGATCTAAGGTGGGTCTTAGGTTAAGGCATAAATTTTCTGAGAGTATTTTGCCAAGCCTAATGAACTGATAAAGGTAAAAGCAAAATCTTCACCTAAACTGATGCGGCTAATTAAGTTTCCCGTGAGAGAAAAGAAGAAAATAGAATATCGAGTATGAATAAGTGTGAAGAAGGCGGAGTTCCTCTCCCCAGCAGAATGGATAGACGATAATGGAAAGGACCCAGGCCTGCAGGAGTGGATAGGAGAGGACAGAATCTTGCAGTCAAACTCACCTTTAAAGATTCAAGTTTTGATCCCTTGAAAATGATGCCGTTTTACGATCGAATCTGGTTATTAGCTTTGACTCGAGTCTGTCTGTCTGTCTGTCTGTCTTTCTTAGCAACCCTGTCCCAGGATCTATCTCTCTCTCTCCCGGCAGTCCTGTCCTTGATAATATCTAAGGACTTAACGTCTGAGATATTGCTACTCGGTCTCTCGTCTGTGTATATGCAACATGAAACGTGGAAAATAGTGGTCACATGAATAAGTAATATCCCTGGGGAGAAGGGAGAAAGAAATATCACTGCCCACGTACCCCCTGAGCGTTCTAAAAGGCGAGAAAGAGTGGATCAAGCGGGGCGGGCTGGAAATCTCTCCCCTCCTGTAGTATTACTTTCCGAAAGAAGGAACAGAGGAAGCTGCCAAGCGAATAGTACTTTTTTTTAAGTCTTAGTTGTGTGTTCTTGGCGCTACCCAACTATGGAGGGAAATAGTGAAGATGTACGAAAAACAAGAATGAATATGGGTTTGACCTGATATACTTCGGGATCTACTAGGCACCTCTCTTTTGATGTGTGTGAGAGACGCCGTAATACACACACACACACACACACACACACACACACACACACACACACACACATATATATATATATATATATATATATATATATATATATATATATATATATATATTAGTTATCTCAGTGATATTCGCACTATTGCTGGGATTCTTCAGTCTGAAGCACATAACCACTGTTTCCGTTGTGTAGAAGTGCAGTAAAGAGAAATTTGATCTCTTGCGGCTCGCAAAGATATCTAAGGCAACATTCATTAGACTGGAATTACACTAGGATTTCCGATGTGGGGAAGGGCATTATGTAGGATCATAGGATTGGCAAAAATGAAGATTTACTCATGCCAAACACTGGAAGGAAAGAGAGGTGGTTCACAGGAACCCTGACTTAGAGCACCGAGAGAAAGATGTTTTCTTTCGTTATCTTTCGTGTACTCAATCACTTGTGTCGTCTGCTGTGGTGTTTATGTGAGGTTGTAGGGACGTTTGCTGGTCTCGGTCGTATGGTGGAGAGGTCTGCACTTCTGTCTGTGCGTGGTCATGGTAGTGGACAACTGAATGTCTTGGACGAGGTGGAGATGCACTATCGTATGCGAGTTCCACCCGGAAATGAATGAGTGAGCGTACGCGCGTTTTAGTGTTGACCTTTGGTCATGGACGCATGTTTGTCCTCACTTGGAAGGACGGACGCGTTACTATGCGTATATAGGAAGCTCACTACTTATATGTAATGGAGGGAGAAGGAATCAGGAGTTCGAAGCTTGAGCTGGACAACAACACAGGAGCAGGAACACGGGGGGAATGAGTAGCGAGATTCTAAGTCCAGGACGAAAGTGTACTATGTTGGCTGTTAGATGAACGAAGCTCAAGGCGGGACAATCCTTACAAAGGCGCTTTGTCCTCACGCAAGTAAATTACTCGTTAGTTCCCAGAGAAGTGAATGCATTCGGACAACCAGACTCCTCATGAGCTACAGATCAGAACAAGTTATTAACTGAATTTCCTGGAGAGTGTAGAGAGTAATGGTTTCTGTCTATCTGTAATGAGGCTTATCTTGTGTCATTCATATCCCTTTCGGACCAGGAGAACAGAGTGTCAGGTTCTGGCGTGCCACATTACCGTCTTGGCAGGGAAGTCTGAAGTTCGGTCGTCTATAGCAACGTGCATGACTCGGGTAAGAAAACCACCTTGCCTGCTAAGGATTACATGTGGGAGCGTTACTGTTTGCACTCCGGCTATCAATGCGCTGCCGTTATTGTCCCAGACGTCGATTCGTGAGTCATGCACAGCTTCGGCTTAATGTTTGGTTAAATAATGGAGGATTCCTTGTATTAAGCAACAATTTAGATTTCAGTCTGTGTGACTGGTTTATGAAACACTGTGACGAAAGTATCGGGAAGAGGGACTATAACTCTCTGACCTTTTATAAACTAATATACATTTAAATCGTTAACATCTAAGGTTGATTAATTTGCTATCCTTATGAGATATTTGAGACGCCTGAGAGAGAAGTATATAGTCCAGCAGGTGTCAGGACATAGGTGACTGTGGGCGCCGGCTGCTGGTGGGGTTGGTTGGTTGGTTGGTTGAACATACAGCCGGGTTGCAACTAGGCCTCACCCATGGCACATAGCTAGTGCTTCATCTGTGCCTCATACTTATTGCTTCACCCTTGCCAAATCCCTGGTACCACACCCATGCCACATCCCTTGTACCACAGTAGTTCTGTTCCTTACTCTAGCGACGATGGGGTTTCTGTCAGTATTCCTTACTCACAAGCTGGGGGTTTCCTCTGACAACGGCGCCCTCTCATTGGCAGCCGTGGTTACTGTGGCTACATCGTCTTCTCAGTAACAGACGTTATTAACGACGTTCCCCTTCCCAATAACTGAGGGTCCTGTTGGGACGTTACCACTCGCTGGAGATGGGGTTTCCGGGAAAGACAAGTGGCGGGAGGAAATTCCCCTGGTTTTCTCAGGTTTCAGACTGGGGGAAGAGTGCACAGCAGAAGGCGAAAGAAAATGGGCGCTGTTATCGCTGGCGGCGGACGTGCGGGGTATAATGTAGGAGGGTCATCTGTGGGCGGGTAATACTGACGGAGGAGCCAAGACTCACACAAACCCCCCAGGGGAGGAAAATCTCTCGTGAAATTGTTTCATGGGAGGACGGAGGCAGAGGGGCGAGGAAGAGTTATGTGGGAGGATGACAAGATGGGATGGAAAAGGGAGAAGAAGACAAATACGGGAAGGAAGGAGACAGAATTATAAATGGGACAGGAGAAAGAGTCGAAAGCCTGAGGACAGCGAAACTGGATGGATCCATCTGAATCAACAGTGGGGTTCCGTTATCTCGTGAAGCAACGCGTCGGTATTGTCCCGGTGCTGATGGCTGCAAAAACGAGTCCCCTTCTTTCTGGAGAAGCTCTGTGCAGCGGCCTTTGATGTATCTTGACATTCAAAGGAGGTTCCATTTTCCAACATATATCTCCACAGACATTCCACTCTCAGACACGCGACTTACTGATCCTTTCCATTCGGAGACGAGTTAAAGAGCATTCCATTTTCAAACGGGAAACTTAGGCGTCATTAAACTTTTAAAGTTCGTTTAAAGTTCGTAATTCAAAGATCATCTCCTTCTCAGTCACATGAATCACAGATTATTCCATTCCTAAATACATGCGAGAGAAAACCACTCTTAATCTCAAATCCGTACGTCAAACGTTATTCCAGTCTCAAGCCTACGAGTCAAAATGAGCGTTTCAGTCTCGAACTCATGAGTCCTAGATCATTCCAGTCTCGAACCCATAAGTTCATCATTCCAGCTTCGAACCCATGAACCCAAGACCTCTCCAGCCTTTAAAATTATGATTCCAAGATCATTCCAGTCTCGAAAGTGAGTTAGATAAGTAATTTGCCTTGACTGGCCCGGATCACACGAAAGAAGGACCAATCGCAGGAAATGACTTTCGTCTGCTTGCAATAACAAGACAGCACCACACGTCGCGAGGCATCGACGTCCTCCCTCTGTTTCCCCTCATCCTTCACCACCTCCATTAGCCTTATCCCCTTAGCCCTTATCCTTCCCTGGTCTCCAAATCCTATAAACCCTTGAAATCACGCAGACAAAGATTATTTGTCCCCGAGGACGAAGGTGGCGGAGATTTGTGCGAAGATGGTGATGGAGGTGGAGAGGGTAGTGGTGATGAGGCAGATGATGATGATATGATGATGATGATAATGATGATGTTGATGGTGATACTAAGCTGAAATAAAAACGCCACAATAGAAATTAAAACGTCAACACTTGCATGCGACAGATGGCAAATGAATTTCAACGTGCGTAAGGCTTTACCAATCACAGTGGCTGAAAGAAGATACATAACATACGTTTAAGGACAGACTTGACGACATATTCTTCGCTTCAAGTCCTTAGTTACAGATAAAGTCTATGAGCGCTTTTCCTTACGTTCATATTATTTGCATTCCTGCTCATACCACACTAATCTCTATTATCTCTCATGCCACTACAAATAACCTCAAAAAGATCTACAAGTGGATGCTGCTGTTATTTGCTTTCTTATGCAGTGTACTTTTGTGATGTATTTTGTAGTGTACTTATGAGAGGAGCAATCGTGATTAGAGTTCGGGGGATAGCAATAGTGACGATGAGAGTTGGGAGGATCGTGATGGTGATGATGAGAGTTGGGGGGACAGTGATAGTAATGATAAGAGTTACGAGTACAGTGACAGTGATGGTGAGAGTTATGATGACAGTGACGTATGATGTCATTTCATCGAAGTCTGCTTATCTCTGATATGATATCATCATGTTTTTATCTTTGATACTGAATGGAAGATAACGGTAATTTCGGATAATACTGTGATCACTGTTGCTTAGCTTTTCACCAACATCACAAACTTAGTTTGGGGATATCACTAAATCTCAATTGTTGCTACCTCAGAACATGAGGGTACGTGAGGAAGAGGATGGTCAATAAGTGAGGGAGATAAACAATGAGGGAGGGGCTGCTGGACATGAGGGAGGGGGTCGACATGTGGAAGGAGCTTGGACATATATATGAGGGAAGGGCTAGATATAAGGAGAGAGGTCTAGACATGAGAGGGGGGACTTGATATGAGGTAGGTGACAGGACGTGAAGGACGGAGGAGGCAGAACATGAGGAACGGAGGGAATGAACATGAGGGGGTGGGGACTGACATGAGTGAGGGGAGCTGGACGTGAGTGAGGGGAGGGGAGCTGAACATGAGGTAGGGACAAGACACGAGTGTGAGGTGGGGGAGTAGGTACGCCAGGTGAGGGCTGGCAGCAGAACACAGCGGCCGGCTTCTGACCTTGAAACTCATTACCCTTAATCTGTGATGCTGCCCCCCCCCTCCCCCTTTCCCCTCCCTGCTAACCCCCCCCCCCTTCCTTCCATTCACTATGGTCAGTGTGTTGCTATTATTCCACTTCGACGACCTCTCGCTGGAGCTTTTTTTCCTCCTGTTGGGGGTGGTCATCATCTAAAGCTCATAGACCCAAGTGCATTCTCAACTCTGTGGAATGGGTCCGGAATGGGTAAAATTGGGGTGAGTAAGATAGCCATAAACTGTATATGTGTGTGTGTGTGTGTGTGTGTGTATCCTAGAAGGATTTTTAATTGAAAATGCAAAAACATGTTTGGGTTTCCTGAGAAATTTGAACCTCTTCGTTTTCCTTGAGCGGTTGATTCAGAGATTTCCGAGCGCAGCGATGCAGAAATCCTGATGAATTATGAAGAAGGAGACCATGTAAATTTTGGGGAGCCCAAATTGGACGCGTATTAAGTTTGAAGTTAATGACGTGGAAGTGACGTCAAAGCCTGAAACTATGACGTACGGAGCTCTTCCGATGACGCAGAGGTTTGAATTGGTGACGTCAGTTGGTCTCCGTTGATGACGAGAGGACCTTGACACAATGACGTGGGAGGGATATCCTGATGAGGCAAAAGGGTTCATGACCTTGCTGGTGACGTATATCCTTGACATAATAATGGCATGAGAAGGATATACTGATGACGTGAGATTTAATTCGATGACGTGTTAAGCACGCAGTGATGACGTGGACGATCATTATCGGTGACGTACCCTACCTCAGCTGATGACGATGGAAGACGTATGTGATGACGTAAAAGCTACAAGTGCTGAAGAAAAGACAACAGTGTGATGACCCAAAGGTACAAGTGATGACGCAGAAGTTACAAGTAGTGGTGCTGGGGTAGGGCTTGTGGTGTAGAGAGGCAAGTGGTGGTGGTGCTGGAGAAGGGCTCGTGGTGGAGAGAGGGTGGTGCTGGGGTAGTGTTTGTGGTGGAGGGAGCAGGGCAAATGGTGGTACGATTTCCGGGACTGTGATATCGCTGTTGTCTCAGATCTTGGGAGGTTCTGATGTCATCCACTTTCACAGGATCAGATCCTGATTTTCCCGATGCTCCGTGGAAAGTTACCACCATGTGTTAGATTTTAAGACCGTCTTACTCTCGTATACTAAATGTGTAAACTGGAGACGGAAAAGAGAATATGATTAAGCTCTTTCATTCTGCAAGTTCGCTTGGGTGAGGCCAACACGGCGAGGCGAGGGGGTCCTAAATACCTTTATCAACATTTTAGACTGAGTTCATTTTTCTCCTCGTAAAGTTCCCACGAGGGTAATTTCAATCTTGCGGTCCTGGGTGGCAGACGCCTCGGGGGAACTGACAAGTAATCACCTCCCCTGCAGAGCCACTCGGTACAAACTATTTTCAAAAACTGGTGTAGAATGAGGGGGACCAGGAAGGTGCGGGAAGATGAGGCACTCCCAGAGAAAATAAGTTAATTACGGTTGACGAAAGAGTTACTCCAGTTTACACCCGCTGTCTCGTGAATAGATGGTTCCTTCCTTTATATTTTTCCTTCTCGACACGTGGGACGGAGATGAATTCTCTCCACCACTGGTATTGTGACGAGGAGTGAGTGTCAGTTCCAGAGCTCAGGGCCGTAGATTGTGTCACCTTAATGCCTCCTGGTGACGAAGACCTCGCACGTAGGTTCACACGAGTCGACTGGTAGGGTGCAAGCCTTTTCAGAGAGAGATAAGAAAGTCTAATTTCAGGAAAAAGATTAGATGTACACTCGGTAAAAAAAGTATCTTCCCTAATGGGTCCGATGAATTTCGAAATGATCAGTACGACTCATGTCGTCTCTGTAGGGTTGGTAAGCGTGAATGTGTGACAAATTTCCTAATGATTATGGTATCCATACTCTATAGTCACTTCCTTCGAGATGTGAAATCACTAAAACATTTATTTAGTGAAATGACAGGAAATGTCGCCGGCAATCGATATATTACATTATCATGAAAGCAGGGCTACCAATGTGAGGTCAGACTAATGGGCATTTTTCAAACGCCTTCGTCCGTAGTGTCATATTGTCTCACACAGAAAGTGGTAAGATTCGTGCGTACAGCAAATGAACTCGGAAACATACATCTTCCAGACGAACAAAAGATAACCCGGAGGACTTTCGTGGAAGATACAAATGGCTCCATCCCTCTGAGCGCTGACCACAGCAACCCTCCAGCTCCTTTATTCTGCCATGGAACGTCTAATTAAGCAAAATAACCCCGTGGAGGGTGATATGAACGCAACAGGAGCCATATGGCCCGTTGCACATCAACGGTGAATGCCCTCTCGGGATGTGTTGCATGATAAAGACTTTCCTCCCCGGAAGGTTCTTTATGACTGACATAAAGGGCGCAGTGAGCCCAACTCTTCCTTATACACAGACCCATACCATGGTATGGGATAAAAAACGGATTCGATAACGCTCAGTGGGCATGAGGAAGATCGCGTTCCTATGGTTTCCCAACCATGAGTTGACACAGTACAACCCCATACCTACAGAAGTTAGGGTGTCAAGAGAGGAAGTAAAAGATAGCTCAGCTTCTACAGATTACTATCTAACCATAATGTGTGTGTGTGTGTGTGTGTGTGTGTGTGTGTGTGTGTGTTTATTTGTGGTTAATGTGGGTCACGGACGATGCCTGTGTTGAAGGAAGAGCCTGGAGACAAATAATTGGGGACCACCTGGAGACAGGAGACAATAAGGCAACTGAACAGGTTATTTGTCTCGGCTCCATGGAGAGGCAACCGAGAAACTGGGTCACGGATAAAAATAATTGGGAACATTTGCGCTGTGAATGGAGCGATGTCGAAGACACTAGAGATATCAGTCCGTACGCGTGGCTGTGGCTCATGTGGAAGGGAATAGTGGGTGGTGGAAACCGAGACTGAACTGATGGAGGGGGAACTAAGGAAATGGAATCACCAGGACTTTGATAACTGACGAAGATACAGAGGAGAGGAGGAGACATATGATGGAGGGAGATAATTCATACAATGTGACCACAGTTCATAAGATGTTGATGCACTACTGTTGTTTACATTTAAGGTCACTGGTCAACTCATCCAGAGCAACAATTTCGCTTCATTTTACGAAGTCAGCAGTCACGTTCAACAGCTGAATCCAATTAAAGCTCTCCGTAATGGATGTGATAAATTATAACCCTCATTTTGCTGCAGCGGCATTCATAATCCAATAAACGCTAACCGTAATGGATAGTTTAATAACAAACGACCATCATTTAGCTGCGCTTGGCAGATATAACTGGATTAAATATACATGATAACATAATAGGCGCCACTGAGATCACTCAGCAGAGATAGCTGGCTTAAACATATATCGTGCCATGGTTAGCGTCGAGCCAGAGAAAGCAGGGTTAGAAAATTTTCATGCCATTATCTTTTGCCAGTGTTTATGTTATGCTCATGTAATCCGGTACAGCTCCGATCGTGTGGGCTTTTCATTTCATACCGATATTTCTGGTCACCGGATCTCTGTCTAACGTGAGGAAACTTCCGTGTGTAACGTTGTCGAAATTATATAGCGTACTGAAAGCGTCTATTAGATCTCCTCGGAATTATTAAACAGCGTATTCAACGGGAAGTCTAACAGGGGGCGTTATATAGAATAAGTATTGTATTCTTCGTTTTCATGTCTATATCACTAAGAAGGGGGGACCAGGAAGGATAGAGTGAAGGTGGTTTTGGGGTACTGGAGTCCTGAACATTCATATCAGGAGGGTGAGAGGCGTGCGTGGGACAGAATGCAGTGGATCAAAGTGGTATCTGGGCTAAGGCGGGAGGGGGACGTGACCTGCTGTTAACTGGATGAACTACGGCTTATGAAGCGGTCAGGGTATACCAGGGACTTGGCTATGGATGGTTAGTTCTGCTTTCATTACATAAAACATGACAAGAGAGTGGATGTGAACAGATGAGGCCATTGTTTGTGTGTTCCTAACGCTACCTCCATAAGGTATAGGAGAAGCAACTGGGTACGTATGTCTATCTATCAATCAATCTATCTATCTATCTATCTATTGCAGTGTGAGTGACTGAAATTGGCTGGTGGCATGTTGTGTAGCGAGGGAAAAACAACTACCTGATGGTGTTTTTCAGCGAAGCTAATTTTTTTCGCCTTGTACCCAGATCTGAAGAGGGTGAAGGCGGAGGGGGAGCAAGGTGTAACGACCCAGCCATTGTCCTTTTGTCTTTCACAGTTGTCTGAATGGTAAGGTGCGTCCTCTCTCTCTCTCTCTCTCTCGTCCCTGCACCCTCCGTGTGTGAGGCATAACTCACCCGGCGAGCGAGTCCCCCGTCCCTTGCAGAACCTTCACCCATCGTGACCCGGGAGACACTGGGCGACCATATCCTTTTTGATAACGCTTTATGGCTGTAATATTCATGCCTCCCTCGTGCAGCCTTCAACAGAAGGGTTCCTGACGTATATTTATGTCTCTTATATTTTCTAATATGGCGCATGCATACCACGTACACACGGCAAAAAAAGTATTTTACCACTTTTTGGGTGTAAAAATATGACCTTACGGACGAAAGATTTTGAGAAATGGTCATTGGTCTGGTCTCACCCTGGTAGCCCTGGTTACATGATATTGCAATACATCACCTGACAGAGACACTTCCTGTCATGTGTCATAATAAATGTTAAAATGGTTTCATATTTCAATGGAAAGAACTATAAAGTGGGGCTACTGTGATCATAAGGAGGCTTGTCTCAAATTCACGCTTACCAACCACACCGAAATAATATGAGTCATACTGATCATTTCGAAATCCATCGGACCCATCCGTGAAGATACTTTTTACCGTGTGTACTTGCAAAGAGGCCCTGTTTTAACAAAAAGAAAAATAATATCTTTTTTTGTAATTGAAAAAGAATATTTACTATTTTTTTTTTTTAGTATTCTGACAGATGACTAATATAGAACAAATTCGTTACTGATGACTAAGACAAACAAGTTCGCTTTCGGTTCTCAACCTGAAAATTCTGTTTTGACAGTCACTTCCTCTCAGATGGGATTACAAATGCCCGACAGACAAACCTCCTTCGGTAGATGTATTGTCGCTTTTCTCCTTCCTGTGGGTCGATGTTGACACCAGCTGGTGGCGGAAGGAAGGTATGGTTAGACAGACCGGGGAACAAGGAGGACCTAGGAATAGCGCAACAGGGGAGTAGTACACATTGAACAATACGACCTTAGGAATGGTGAGACTTGGGATCGATACGACCCGGGAATGGTACGACCCGGAAAGGGACAAACCTTGGAATAGTGTGAACTGAGAATGTTAAAATCTACTTTTGGTAGAATCTTGAAATATTGGTAACGTAGGAACAATACGACCAGTGAAAGTCGAAACTTAAAAATGACATATTCTGGATATTTCTTCAAACAATTAACCTCCATTAACCAGGGATTTGATTAAAGAAATTTCCAAAAAAGTCAATAAATATTTGTCCACTAGCCAGCATCATCTGCAGAACGCTGCTTGTCCTAAATGATACAGAAAATGGGTTTCTTCAGGGTAGACTATATAATATTTGTGTCGACAGTCTGTCGAGGTTAAACAAACTGATGGAGGTGTGGTGAGGGTGAGGCAGAAGGCGGGGTCCTCATCCTCTAAAGGTGGAATTAAAAGTCCCGCCCAGAGCCTGATTACCTCAGTGTGTGGGAACCGACCTGGGGATTAGCCCCTTCTCATCACCGACGTCAATTTCGTGATTGGCAAAGCCTCTTAGCCTGACAGACAGTGGCGCATACCTACGCTGGTAACGGGAGAAAGAGAGAGAGCGAAAGTCTTGCCCTCGTTCACCTGTGCGAATGAAGTAATTCAGCCAATAACTATCAGACGAGCTCAAGTAGCGCCACAGGAACTTTGCGATGAAGTAGAGAAAGGCGATCTCAACAGAGAGGGTCGGGCGACAGGGCAGTGTGAGTCATGACGGAGCGCAGGGTCCTTCGCACCGTACATCAGGCACGTAAGTGTTCTAACCTTGAGCTGTATACATAACCGACCTCCTCCTTCACCTCCTCCTCCTCCTCCACCCTCGTGTTCCTATACTGCTGAAGGTCAGTTGCCTCCCTGTATCTCATGGGGGTCATAACACGCACTCACAGCTGTCCTTCAGGTGGCTTGACGGCTTCATGCACCGCATCATGCAGTGGCGGTGGAGGCGATGCTTAAACTTTCTCAGAGCATTACAGTGCCATCTTGCTCTTATTCCTTAGATAAGAATGAAGATGATATTCATACATCGCCATGTACATCATGTGGTTATAACACTGAACAGGGTCGTCTGAATAGTGTTACATGGGACTGTGTCATCGTGTTGCCTTTATGACGCAAAAGTGAAACAGGATTATCATTGGTCATGTTGGCTATTCATGAGTTCAGAGGACGTGTCTACATTAGACAAAATCTGTGCTGAGCAACGAGGATCATTGCCGTACAGAGGCCAAGTGTAAGAGGCGAGGAAAGAAAAACTGCAAAAAGACGAATCTTCAAATATAAGCACACGTGGTGAGGTGGTCAGCGTCGCTGAATAAAAATATGTGGACCCGGTTTCAATTGCCCATCCGAGCGGGCGGATGGCCGGTAGACAACCGTGCTATTCATCCTCCCCGCTGGTGTTGGTGGGCAAACACACCCTCGGCGGAAGCCGAGGAGGGTACTCTTTAGAGAGTCCAGACCTTGATGTGCCCACCAGCACCCGTGACCAGGGCCTCTCCAGGAATCAAAGGGAGGGAGGAAATACAAACAGATGATCACGGAAAGACCCAAGTGCTCTAGTCACCCGCTGTGATGAAGATGAGGCTGTCTTTCCATGACTCTCTCACCTCACATACAACCAAGTCCAAAACATCCCACATCTGCCACCCTGTCGTCGAATGCATTTAACAACCCTTCAAAATATTCACCCCAATGCCTCTTCACCTCGTTTCCTGTTTGTCACCACTTCCCCATTTGCTCCCTTCATCAAGGTTCCCTTTTGATCTCTTGTTTTTCTCATCTTATCACCCTTCTTTCAAAACATGATCTTATTCTTCCTGAAGTTTGGTGATACTCGCTCATCCAAGGTTTCATTTGCCCTCTTTTTCATTCTCTGTAACTTCCTCTTGACTTCCTACCGCTTTCTCCTGTACAAATCCCAATCATTGCTCTCATTCCCTGTCATAAACCTCTCTGTTCTCTCTCACAAGTAAGTTAACCTCTTCAACTCACCACTCACTACGTTTTCTCACCTGTCCATCACCCACCTTCCGCGCGATACACACTTCTCTCGCATCTTTCCTACTCACTCATGTTTATCTATGCATACCCTTGTTAAACCAGTCCTTTTCTAGCACACAACTTCACAAGCTGTTCACCATTCTTATTCACAATACCGGGTACCCCAGTCATACCCTCCACTCCCACATTAACCATCCCTTGTACTCGATCCCTTGCATCAAAACAACGGACACACTCACTCAACTCCTCTCAAAACACTTGCCCCTTTGCCTTAGTCCTCTTATACCCTGTTGCAAAAGCACTAATAATCATCCAGCTCTCGTCATCCACTTTATCTTCACCCACATCACTCTAGTGCCCAGTTCCTCACACACTTTAACATATTCCCACAACCCCTGCTTCGGCAGTAGTGCTACCTCTTCCTTACCTCACACTAACCTCCTGTCTTTACCTCTAAGTCGCCTCCCAAGCAATTCTTCCCATTTTCCCTCTAATTTTGTTTCACTCAGAGAATATCTGTATGTTAAGTGAATAGATTGAGTCAGGAAGAAACATTGTTCCCGCAACAAAAATCAAAATATACTAAAACCAAGAAACTAAATCCTCACGTCACCAACAGAAATAGAAAGGTAAACCAATATCTTTTTCCAATAAAATCAACCCGTATATCACCATGACTTCAGCAGAACCATCTTGGAAACTGGATGCTTCAATCAGCCGAAAAAAAAAAATAAAAAACTGGGGGAAGAGGAGTCACCTCGTTGGAATTTCGGTCCGCTAGAGTGCATAGGATACCAAGGGAGCGCCATCAATCTTGACGGGGTCATCTTTGAACGCTCCTTGGCCTCCTCCTTGACTGCCCCTTCTGGTGTCGTTTAATTGGCGTATTCTGGCGATGATAGGGCGCGCCAGGCGTCAGGTTTTGACGCCCGAGACGCTCATTCCCAGACCTAATGGCGGGTTATCGGCTGTGTAATCTTAGAGCTCGAGGGTAAGGTACGGGCCGTGGCTGAGAGGAGGGAGGGAGAGGGTGTGGCAGTAGAGGTAAGGAAGGAGGAGGAAATGGTGGAGTGTGTGTGTGTGTGTGTGTGTGTGTGTGCAGTGTGGAAGCGGTGGTGTGTGGCTGCAGTGGTATGGTAGAGGGTATGGTCTAGTGCAGTGGTACCTACCTACCTACCCCACCTACCAACGATGAGATTTTGCCACGAGCGGCAGGGCTAACGCGTAGCGCTCACCGCACGACTTGTCTGGGTGGGATCACCCTGTGTCTCTCGACCGCTAAGTGAGTGGGTGTGTTGGAGATTTTCAGGCATTGCTGGAGGTGGTGAAAAAGGTGATCGGGAGGGCGGTGGTGATGTCTTCCTGGTCAGTGAAGACTCGGATGTTAGGGTGCTGTCATGTGACTGTGACGTCGTCTGCATATGAAAGCGCCGTCTTTTGGTGTGTTTCTGTGTGTATATATATATATATATATATATATATATATATATATATATATATATATATATATATATATAT
>JAYMFT010215057.1:0-11448 GCA_038088735.1 Panulirus argus
TACTCGGCAAGCTGCTGCGTCACATGATTATTGTGTAGCCATCGGCAACTCAAGGGTGTGCCGTTTTGATAACTGCTCCTTTCCCTGCACGTCAAAGTTTTGGAACTCTCTGTCTTCTCATGTCTTTCCCAATAACTACGACCTAGCACATTTCAAAAGGCAAGTCTTTCACTTTCTCAAAAAATTAGTAGATACTTTCCCTTCTTTCCTTTTCAGTTTCTTAATTCTCTTTATATTTCATTTAAGGCCTAGCCTTGATGTTGAATTATTTCCGTGACTGGAGCCTTCAACATAATAAAATACCGTGCCGCAGTACTCCTACCCATCACGTAGACAGTGGCACAGTACTCCTACCCATCCTGTAGGCAGTGGCACAGTACTCCTACCCATCACGTAGACAGTGACGCAGTATTACTATCCATCTGATGGACAGTGACGCAGTGCTGCTACCCATCCTGTAAACAATGACATAGTACTCCTCCCCATCCTGTAGACAATGGCGCAGTACTCCTACACATCCTGTGGACAATGACGCAGTACTCCTACCCATCCTGTGGACAGTGACGTAGTACCCGTACCCATCCTTTAGACAGTGACGCAGTACTCCAACCCATCCTGTAGACAGTGGCGCAGTACTCCTACCCATCCTGTAGACAGTGGCGCAGTACTCCTACCCATCCTGTAGACAGTGCCGCAGTACCCCTACTCATCCTGTAAACAATGACGCGGTACTCCTACCCATCCTGTAGACAGTGGCGCAGTACTCCTACCCATCCTGTGGACAGTGACGTAGTATTACTATCCATCCTGTGGACTGTGACACAGTACTCCTACCCATCCTTTCGGTAGCGACGCAGTATTACTGCCCATCCTGTGGACTGCGACGCAGTAATCCTACTCTTCCATTGGACCGTAACGCAGGACTCCTACTCATCCTCTGGACAGTGACGCAATTCTCCTACCCGTTTTGTGAACAATAACACAATTCTGGAACCCATCATGTGGACAGTGACGCAGTTCTCCAACTCATCCTATGGAAAATGAAGGAGCTCTCTTACTCATTATATGGACAATAACACAGTTTTCCTACCCATCATATGGACAGTTACGCAGCAATCCCACGAATTCTTTGAACAGTGACGTAGTTCTCTTACCCATCCTGTAAACAGTGACACAGTTCTCCTACCCATTCTGTGAACAGTGACGCAGTTCTCCTACCCCTACTGTAGACAGTGTCGCAGCTTTTCTACTCATCCTGTAAAAAGTGATGCAGCCCTCCTTCACAACCTGTAGACATTGATGCAGTTCTCCTACCAGTAGTGTAGACCGTGAAGCAACTCTTTTACCCATTCTGTATACAGTGACGCAGTTCTCCTACACATCCTGTAGAGAGTGGCGCAGTTTTCCTACCCATCCTCCAGACAGTGACGCTATTCTGTTACCCATTGTGTAGACGGTCACGCATTTTGCCTACCCATCCCAGAGTCAATGACACAATTCTCCTATCCTCTCTGTAGACAGTGACGCATTTCCCCTACCCGTTCTTCAGACAGTGACACAGTTCTCCTCCTCTTTCAGTAGACAGTGACGCAGTTTTCCTACATATCCTATAAACAGTAACCCAGCTCTCCCACCCGTACTTTAGACCATATCGCAAATCTCCTCCCCATTCTGTATATGGTGATGCAATTCTCCTACATATCATATAGAGAGTGACGCAGTTCTCTTTCCCATTGTGCAGACAGTGACACATTTCTCCTATACATCCAGTGGACAATGACGCAGTTCTCCAACCCATTCTGTAGACAGTGACGCAGTTTTCCTACCTATCCTGCTGACAGTGACGCAGTTCTTCTATCCATCCTGTAAGAGTGACGCATTTCTCTTACCCATTCGGTAGAGAGTGACGCAATTCTCCTACTTATCTTGCATACAGTAACGCAGTTCTCTTACCCATCCTGTAGACTGTGCCGCAGTTTTTCTACCCATCCTGTGGACAGTGACGTATTTCTCCTACCGATCCTGTAGACAGTGACACATTTCTTATATCCATCTTGTGGACAGTGACGCAGTTCTCCTACCCTTCTTGTAAACAATGACGCAGTTCCTTTGCATATTCTGTAGACAGTAACGCAGTTCCCCTAACCGCACTGTAGACAGCAACGTAATTCTCCAAGCCATCCTCTAGCCAGTAACGCATTTCTCCTACCCATCCTGTAGACAGTAACGCAGTGTTCCTACCCATCCTGTAGACAGTGACGCAGTTCTTTTACCCATCTTGTAGAGAGTGACGCAGTTCTCCGTCCCGTGCTGTAGACAATGACGCAGTTCTCCTACCCATCCTGTAGACAGCGTCGCAGTTCTCTTACCCATCCTATAGACAGTGATGCAATTTTCCTACCCGTACTCTACAAAATCAAGCATTTTTCCTACGCTTTTGTACACAGTGAAGCAGTTCTACTACCCATCCTGTAAACATTGACGCAGTCCTCCTACACGTCCTGTAGACAGTAACACCGTTCTCTTACCCATCTTGTAGTCACTGATGCAGTTCTCCTTTCCGTAATTTAGACAGTAACGCATTTCTCCAACCCATCCTGTAGACAGTGATGCATTTTTCCTAGCTGTGATTTAGACAATGACGCAGTTTTCCTACCCTTCCTGTAGACAGTGACGCAGTTCACCTATGCATCCTGTACAAAGTGACATAGTTCTATCCATGCACTAGAGAGTGACGCACTTCTTACACATCCTATAGACAGTGACTCAGTTTTCCTACCCGTACTGTAGACAGTAACGCAGTTCTTCTATCCATTCTTTAGAAAGTGACCCAGTTCTCCTACCCGTAATTTAGAAACTGACGCAATTCTCCTACTTATCCTGTCGGCAGTGACGCTCTTCAACCTATCCTTTAGACAATGACACAGTGTTCCTGCCCTTCCTGTAGACAGTGACACAATTCTGTCCATCTTGTAGACAGTGACGCAATTCTTACTCATCCTGTAGACAGTGACACAGTCTTCCTACCTATCCTGTAGACAGTGACGCACTTTCCTACCTATTCTTTATACAATGACGCAGTTTCCCTATCCTTCCTGTAGGCAGTGATGCAGTTCTCCTATCCTTCCTGTAGATTGTGACACCGTTCTCCTACCCATCCTGTAGACAGTGACACAGTTCTCTTATCCATCCTGTGGATAGTGACCCAGTTCTCCTACCCATCCTTTAGACAGTGACGCAGCTCTCTTACCCCTCCTGTAGACAGTGACGTAGTTGTCTTACCCAACCTGTAGACAGTGACACACTTCTCCTACCCAACGGGTAGACAGTGAAACAGTTCTCTTATCCATTCAGTAGACAGTGACTCAATGCTTACCCATCCTGTAAACAGTTACGCACTTCTTAAACCAGTTGTGTAGACTGTCATGCAGTTCTTCTGCCCATCCTGTAGACAGTGACACAGTTCTCCTATCCATCTTGTACACGGTGACGCAATTCTTACCCGCCCTGTATGCAGTGACACAGTTCTCTTACCCTTACTTTAAACAGTAACGCAATCCTCTTACCTATCCTATAGCAAAGTGACGAATTTCTCCTATCCGTAATTTAGATAGTGACGCAGTTCTCCTACCCATCTTGGAGACAGTGACGCAGATCTCATATATATCCTCTAGACTGTGACGCACTTCTACCTATCCTTTAGACAATGACGCAGTTTTCTTACCCTTCCTGTAGACAGTGACGCAGTTCTCCTGCCCTTCCTGTAGACTGTAATACAGTTCTACCCATATTGTAGACAGTGGCAGAGTTCTCCCACCCATCATGTAGGTAGTGAGACAGTTCTCCTTCCCATCTTGTAGATAGAGACGCAGTTCTTCCCGTATTGTAGACAGTGACGCAATTCTACCCATCCTGTAGCCTGTGACGCAATTCCCCTTGCCTCACTGTAAACAGTGACGCAGTTCTCCTACCCCTACTGTACACAGTGACACAGTTTTCATACCCATGGTGTGGGCATGACACAGTTCTCATACCCTTGCTCGGACAGTGACGCAGTTCTACCCATCCTGTAGACAGGGACGCAGTTTTCCTACCCAGACAGTAGACAGTAGCCCAAAGAAGGATACAGACTGCACCAGACGTTCAGCAGCTGAGCTTTCTGTTAGGACCTGTCGTCTCTCACTATACAAGACCCACTGACCAGGAGACTTATCCTGGTGTGTGTGACGCAGCTGATGTACTGACCATCAGCTTACGTCTCCGAACCTGTGGACCGGTGGCTTGAGGTTGTTTAACGACAGGTTTTTCAATGACGAGCTAGAGCTTTCTGACAAGGCCTCTTAATGTTTCCCACGTGCGCGTTGCTTCCGTCGCTGCCCGCCGTTCTGCTGTAGTATAGCTAATATGGCCACCTGGCCCAGGGGGTCCAGTGTAACCGATGTGGAGGGAAGTGCGGTGGGTGGTTGGATGTGGAGTGGGTGAATGTTGGACTCTGACGACGAAGCATGCCCACCTGGAGGAAAGGTGTGTGCAGGAGTGGACAGGGATGGATGAGCAGGAGCGGATGTGGTGTTGGCCGAGCAGTTGTGGTAGTCAGGGCAGGTGAGGGTGGCGGCGGCGGTGAGCGTCACCTGGCCCAGCGCTAACCCCATCAGACCCAGCCACCGGTCCAGCCATTCCCTGATGGAGAGGATTTTTTTCTCTTGAACCACATTACAATGATATTATTTTGAAATTATCAGTTTGTTATTTTTTCTGTGTCTGGTTATATATGTTCCAGGTATATATACTGTATTACTGTATTATTGCAGGTTAAGAAGTACTGTATTACTTTGGACGTTTAGGTTAAAAAGTAGTGTCTTACTCTGTACGTCAGGATAACAAGGACTTTACTACTCTGGACGTCAGGTTAACAAGTTCTGTATTACTCTGGAAGTCCAGGTTAACAAGTAATGGACTACTGTGGACATCAGGTTAACAAGCACTGTGCCACTCTGGATGTCAGCTTCACAAGTACTGGAGTATTCTGGACATCAGGTTAGCAAGTACTGTATTACTCTGGACGTCCAGATTAATAACTAGTGTCCAACTCTGGACGTCAGTTTAACGAGTACTCTATTACTCTGGACGTCCAGGATAACAAGTACTCTCTTACTCTGGAAGTCCAATTTAACAATTACTATAATACTCTGGACGTCAGGTTAACAAGCACTGTACCACTCTAAACGTTAGGTTAACAAGACTGTACTACTCTAGACGTCAGGTTAACAAGTACTTTAATACTCTGGGCGTCAGATTAACAAATACTGTAACACTATAGAAGTCCAGATTAACAAGAACTGTATCACACTGGATGTCAGGATAACAAGAATTATAGTACTCTGGACGCCCACTTTAACAAGTTCTGTACTACTCTAAACGTCAGGTTGACAAGCAGTGAACTACTCTGGATGTCAGATTAACAAGTACTGAAACACTATGAAAGTCCAGGTTAACAAGAACTGTATTGCTCTGGATGTCAGGATAACAAGAACTATGTTACTCTGGACGTCCAATTTAACAAGTACTGTACTACTCTAGACGTCAGGTTAACAAGCACTGAATTACTCTGGACGTCAAAGTAACAAGCACTGTATTACTCTGGACGTCCAGGTAACAAGTACTTTACTAGTCTGAGCGTCAGGTTAACAAGTGTTCTGTTACTTTGGTCGCCAGGTTAACAATTACTATATTTCTCTGGATGTCCAGGTTAACAAGTTCTGTATTACTCTGGACGTTAGGTTAACAAGTACTGTATTACTCTGGACGTCCAGGCTGGACGTCACGTTAGCAAGTACTGTATTACACTGAACGTCAGGTTAACAAGTACTGTATTACTCTCGGCGTCCAGGTTAACAAGTACTTTATTACTCTGGACTTCATGTTAATAAGTACTGTACTACTCTGGACGTCAGTTTAACAAGTACTGAAATACTTAGGACGACCAGGTTAACAAGTTCTGTATTACTCTGTACGTCAGGATAGCAATGGCTGTACTACTCTGGACGTCAGGTTAACAAAATCTGTATTACTTTGGACGTCCAGGTTACCAAGTACTGTACTACTCTGGACTCAAGTAAACAAGCGCTTTATTACTCTGGACGTCTAGGTTAACAAGTACTGTATTACTCTCTACGTCAGGATAACAAGGGCTGTACTACTCTGGACGTTAGGTTAAGATCTGTGTTACTGTGGACGTCCAAGTTAACAAGTACTGAACTATTCTGGACGTCGGGTTAACAAGTACTTTATTACTCTGGACGTCTAGGTTACCAAGTACTGTATTACTCTTTACGTCAGGTTAACATGGACGCTATTACTCTGGACGTCAGGTAAATAAGTGCTGTATCACTCTAGAAAGTACTGTAATACCATGGACGTTAAGTTAACAAGGACTTTACTACTCTGGACGCCAGGTTAACAAGTACTGTATTACTCTGGACGTCAGGTTAACAAGTTCTGTAATACTCAGGACATCCAGGTTGACAAGTACTGTGTTACTCTGTGCGTCAGCTTAACGAGGGCTGTACTACTCTGGACGTCAGGTTAACAAGAATTGAAATACTCAGGACGACCAGGTTAACAAGTTCTGTATTACTCTGTACATCAGGATAACAAGAGCTGTACCACTCTGGACGTCAGGTTAACGATCTGTATTACTGTGGTCGTCCATGTTAACAAGCACTGTAGTTCTCTGGACGTTCAGGTTAACAAGTACTATACTACTCTGGACGTCCAGTTTAACAAGTATTGTAATACTCTGAACGTCAGGTTATCAAGCAATGTATCAGTCTTGACAGCAGGTTAACAAGTACTGTACTACTCTGGACGTCCAGTTTAACAAGTACTGTACTACTCTGGACGTCAAGTTAACAGGTACCGTATTACTTTGGACGTCCAGGTTAACAAGCACTGTTAACAAGCACTCTGAACGTTCAGGTTAACAAGTACTCTATTACTCTGGACGTCCAGGTTAACAAGTACTCTGTTACTCTAGACGTCAGTTTAAGAAGTACTGAATTACTTTATACGTCAGGATAACAAGTACTGTACTGCTCTGAACGTCAGGTTAACAATTACTTTATTACTATGGACGTCCAGGTTAACTAGTGCTGTATTCCTCTCGATGTCAGGTTAACAAATACTGTACTACTCTTGAGGTCAGGCTAACAAGTACTTTATTACTCTTGACGTCCAGGTTAACAAGTGCTGTAATACTTTGGACGTTAGGCTAACAAGGACTGTATTACTCTGGATGTACAGGATAACAAGTACACTCCTACTCTGGACGTCCAGTTTAACAAGTACTGTACTAATCTGAACGTCAGGTTAACAAATACTATACTACTCTGGACGTGAGGTTAAGAAATACTGTATTAGTCTTGACGTCAGGTCAACAAGTACTTTACTACTCTAGATGTCAGGTGAACAAGCAGTGAACTACTCTGGACGTCAGGTCAACAAGTACAGTATTACTCTGGACATCCAGGTCAAAAAATACTTTACTAGTCTGGACGTCAGGTTAACAAGTACTGTATTACTTTGGACGTCAGGATAACAGTTACTGTATCACTCTGGACGTCAGGTTAACAGGTACTCTATTACTCTCGACGTCCAGGTTAACAAGTACTCTATTACTCTGCGCGTCAGGATAACAAGGACTGTGCTTCTCTGGGCGTCAGGTTAACAAGTTCTGTATTACTTTGGACGTCCAGGTTAACAAGTACTGTACTACTCTGGAAGTAATGTTAACAAGCACCATATTACTCTAGACGTCCAGGTTAACAAGTACTTTATTACTCTGTACGTCAGGTTAGCAAGGACTTTACTACTGTGGACGTCAGGTTAACAGGTTCTTTATTACTCTGAACGTCTCGGTTAATAAGTAGTGAACTACTCTGGACGTCAGGTTAATATGCACTTCATTACTGAGGAAATCCAAGTTAACAAGTACTGTATTGTTCTGGGCGTCCAGGTTAATAAGTTCTGTATTACTCTGGTTGTCAGGTTAGCAAGTACTGTACTACTCTTGAGGTCAGGTTAACAAGTACTGTATTACTCTGGACATCCACGTTACAAATCAATATACTACTGTGGACCTCCAGGTTAACAAGCAGTGTAGTACTCTGGACGTTCAGGTTAAATACTGTACTACTTTGGACGTCCAGATTCACAAGTACTATACTACTCTGGACGTCAGATTAACAAGTACTGCATTACTCTAGACTTCCAATTAACAAGTGCTTTATAACTCTGGACGTCATGTTATCAAGTAGTACCACTCTGGACGTCAGGCTAACAAGTACTGCACTACTCTAGACGTCAGGTTGGCAAGGATTGTACCACTTTAGATGTCAGGTTAACCAATACTATATTGCTCTGGACGTCCAGTTTAACAAGTACTGTACTACTCTGGACGTCAGGGTAACAAGTACTGCATTGCCTGGACGTTCAGGTAACAACTACTGTCCTACTCTGGACGTCCAGGTTAACAAGTACTGTAATACTCAGGACGTCCAAGTTAACATGTACATTATCACTCTTGACGTCCAGGTTGACAAGTACTGTTTTACTCTGTGCATCAGGTTAACGAGGGCTGCACTACTCTGGACGTCAGGATAACAAGTTCTTTATTACTGTGGACGTCCAGGTTAACAAGCACTGTGGTACTCTGGACGTTCAGGTTAACAAGTACTATATTACTCTGGACGTCCAGGTTAACAAGTACTGTACTACCCTGGACGTCAGGTTAACAAGTACTGTATTAGTCTTGACGGCAGGTTAACTAGTACTATTCTACTCTGGACGCTCTGGTTAACAAGTACTGTACTACTCTGGACGTCAAGTTAATAAGTACTATATTACTCTGGACGTCCAGGTTAACAAGCACTGTAGCACTCATGACGTTCAGGTTAACAAGTACTGTACTACTCTGGACGTCCAGGTTTACAAGTACTCTATTACTCTGGACGTCAGGTTAAGAAGTAGTGTACTACTTTACACGTGAGGATAACAAGTACTGTAATACTCTGAACGTCAGGCTAACAAGTACTGCATTACTCTTGACGTCAGGTTAACAAGTATCTTATTACTCTGGACGTCAGGTTAACAAGTACTGTATTACTCTGGACGTCCACGTTAACAAGTAATTTAATACTCTTAACGTTAGATTAACAAGCACTTTAATACTCAGGAAGTCCAGGTTAACAAGTGTTTTATTACACTAAACGTCCAGGTTAACTAGTATTGTATTCCTCTGGATATCAGGTTAACAAGTACTTTATTACTCTGGTCGTCCAGTTAAACAAGTACTGTAACACTTTGGACCTTAGGCTAACAAGGACTGTATTACTCTGGACGTCAAGGTTAACAAGAACTGTAGGACTCTGGACGGCAAGGTTAACAAGTACTGTACTAATCTGGACGTTAGGTTAGCAAGTGCTGTATTACTCTGGACGCCCAGTTTAACAAGTACAGTCCTACTCTGGGTGTCCAGGTTAACATGTATTCTATTACTCTGGACGTTAGGTTAAAAGATACTGTACTTCTGTAGACGTTAGGTTAACAAGTACTGTACTACTCTGGACGTCCAGGTTGACGAGGGCTTTATTACCCCGAACGTCATGTTAAGTGCTGTGTTACTTTGGACGTCAGGTTAACAATTATTTTTTTTATTCTGGACGTTCAGCTTAACAAATGCTATATTACTCTGGAGGTCCAGCTTAACAAGTACTGTAATACTCTGGATATCAGGTTAACGAGGACTGTACTACTCTGGACGTAAGGTTTACAAGTACTGTATTACTCTGGACGTCAGGTTAACAGATACTGTAATACTCAGGAAGTCAGGATAACAAGTACTTCATTGTTCTGAACGTCCAGGTTAACTAGTACTTATCTCTCTGTATGTCAGGTTAACAAATACTGTACTACTCTTGAGGTCAAGTTAACAAGTACTTTATTACTCTGGACGTCCGGTTTAACAAATACTTTAAAACTTTGGAAGTTAGGCTAAAAAGGACTGTATTACTCCTGACGTCCAGGATAACAAGGTTAACAGGTACTGTATTACTCTAGACGTTAGGTTAACAAGCACTGTACTACTCTGGGCGCCATGTTAACAAGTTCTGTATTAGTCTTGACGTCAGGTTAACAAGTACTGTACTTCTCTGGACGTCCAGGTTAACAAGTACTGTATTACTTTAGACGTCAGGTGAACAATTACTATATTACTCTGGACGTCAGGTTAAAAAGTACTATATTACTCTGGACGTCTGGTTAACAAGTACCCTAATGCTCTGGACATCATGTTAACAAGTATTGTAATACCCAGGAAGTTCAAGTGAACAAGTACTTTATTACTCTGGACGTCCAGGATAATAAGTACTGTATTATTTTGTACGTTAGGTTGACGAGGTTTACTACTCTGGACGTCAGGTTAGCAAGATGTGTATTACTCTGGAGTCTAAGTTAAAAAGTACTGTATTACTCTGGACGTCATGTTAATAAGTACTGTATTACTCTGGACGTCAGTTTAACAAGTAACCTATTACTTTGAATATACAGGTTAACAAGTACTTTATTACTCTGTATGTCAGGTTAACATGTACTGTATTATTTTGGACGTAAGGTGAAAAATTACTTTATTACTCTGGACGTCAGGTTAACAAGTATTGTATTATTCTAGACGTCCAGGTTAACAAGTATCTTCTTACTCTGGACATTAGATTAAAAGGTACTCTACTGCTCTGGACGTCAGTTAAACAAGTACTGTATTGCTCTGGAAGTCCAGTTTAACAAGGACTGTGCTACTCTGGACGTCAGATTAACAAGTTCTGTATCACTCTGGACGTCCACGATAAGAAGTATTTCATTACTCTGGATATCAGGTTAACAAGTACTGTAATACTCTGGACGTCAAGGTTAAAAAGCACTGTATTACGCTGGACATCCAAGATAAATAGGTAATTCATTACTCTGGACGTCATGGTAACAAGTACTGTATTACCGTCTCAGTACCAGGGATGATCTTGCGTCTCGCGGGCGTAACTCACCCAGATAGTCTGGTAAACATTGCGGCCAGCGGTCCCCTATAAGCTGCGGCAGCTGCGGCATGACAGAGATAAGCAAGGCCGCATGCGGGTGGGATAGTGAGCGCCTTTAGTACGCCCACAGCCACCTGACCAGCCGCCCACGCTGCTTTATGTACCTACAGCTCAACCTGGCATAAGGGAAACAGAGATTAATCCTATTACTTGAGATTCTTTGTTAGGGGGTGACCCATGGCGAGACAGAGGTTATCTTAGACAGCTGCAGCGAATAGATAACGCTACTAACGGCGTGCATGAAGATGTTATACATATATATATATATATATATATATATATATATATATATATATATATATAT
>JAYMFT010215068.1:0-11448 GCA_038088735.1 Panulirus argus
GGAGTCTACGCTCCCTTGCTACTGGAAGTAGCGCAGCCTCTTGGGCTGTAAGAACCTTCACAAGGGTCCAAGGTAACACCAGGACTCTTTCACAGAAATTGGTCCTGGGTTAAGCATAAATAAAACATATACACTGAATTTACCACGAGCTTCAATTGCAGAGCTGTAACCTTATAGACTGACTCCCTCTGATGTTCGACAACGTTCTATAAAATGGAAGCTGGATCATTGTACTCATGCATTAAAAAATAGCATTAATCTACTCCTAAGGGATCATGCCCGAAGCAACAACCACACGGAAAAGTGGGAATATTTCGCATACATTTCTCTAACACGACTGTAGTCATTCGCCGTGGCTTACATTTACATTTAAGAACAGTGGTGCGTATGTAACTTAACGAATCAACTTGAATATCTGTGCTCAAAGCCTCATAACTGTTACCTTCCTTATGTCTCATTTCCTATCTAAATTTCCTTCACCACGGTCCCATGAACTCTCCAACAAGTTCCTCCTAAAATTTTAAACCAACCCCTCCAGTCAACATGTCAAAAAATCTTCCAAAATTCATGAACTCGACCAAACCCCTTCCTCTCCCTCCTGCCCACAGCAAAGAGAGACAGATATTCACTGCTTCGCTTCAAGTCATCCGGATCTCGAAGCGACTACGATAAATAAAAAATACTTTTTTCTTTGTAATGTAACTTGTAACTTTCTTTGTAACGATTCTTAACCTTCTGAATAATTAGTAAATCCAACTTAACCAAATATTTGTAATGTTAGGAAGCATTCACGGGCCTCCCAGGGGTCGAGCTTATAAGTTAGAATCCTGATTGCATCTCTCTATCTATCTGTCTGTCTATCTATCTATCTATCTATCTATCTATTTATCTATCTACCTATCTCGTTAATGGGAAGGCCTTGATTAGGGCATTCAGTTACCCATGTCGTCTCGTCTAACATAAACGTAGAAGAATATGTAACTCTGTTAGTTATCATCAGAGTCACGTTTACAGAAACGCCTTTCAGTTCCTTTCGAATCCATCTCCACCCTTAGACCCAAGATTCTACGAATATACTGTAGTGCAGCAAAGGGGTGAGACCCTAGACTGAGACTTTACTGTAGGACTTTTTCCCTTTCGTTCTTTCCTCTTTACTTCCATGCTGGCTTACTTCACAAACGGATGTGGGTTTTCTTCCATAATTTTTGTGTTTTCCTGCCGACTGTCTTCGCTGGAGGGTGGGGATACAGCCCTCTTACTGTTCTCTTCCTACCTCAGGCCAATAAATCATTCGTAACAATAACTTACGTTATAAAAGTACAGCAGAATATTACAGAATTCAGATATAAAAATCTAATCAAGACGTGAGGCCAACGGACATTCCCTTGTGCCTCACCCATGTACTTACTACCTTCCAGAAATATCTATGAGTCCTTGTGCACCCTCCAAGGACGCTGTTCACACCATCCAGTAATGATCAGTAACACCACCGTATCCCAGACAAACAAAAGCCATACAATACTCACTAAACTTCTCCGCCATACACACCTGCACTGCACACACCTGGGAATAGAAAGAGAGAAAATCCGTGAAACGAGCAATTCCGTGACTTATCTCGGCAATGACAATATGAAACAATGTACAATGATACAGTATTGATCACAGAGCTCATTCACTATGCAGAAACGAGGTCTTTACTGAATATAAAAAGAAACACACCAGGATATAACCGGCGCTACCTTTAGCATGAGTTCTGTGTTGTTGTGTTCCTGTATGTCAGGAAGTGGATGTACCCCATGGTTGCCCCAACACCCTGATGGGCACGTCCCCCAAAGTGGCCCTCTTTCCAGATGGCCACGTCACCAAAGTGGCCCAGTTTGCAGATGGCCACGTCCCAAAAGTGCCCCTGTTTCCAGGTGGCCACGTCCCCCAAAGTGGTTCCGTTTCCAGATGGCAAATGCCACCAAAGTGGCCCCGTTTCTAGATGGTCAGGTTACCAAATGTGGCCCAGTTTCCAGATGGCAACGTCATCAAGTCGCCTCATTTCCAAATGGCTACGTCCCCCAAGTGGCCACGTCCTCATGTGGCCCAGTTTCCAGACGGCTACTTCCACAAGTGGCCGAGTAACTTCAGAGGCCAAGCGATGCAGCACACAGAGACCCCCTTGGTGTGAGGGGTGGCGGGAGGGCGGGAAGAACAGCCCAGGTGACTCAAGTACTCGACTGCTGAGTCGCCTCTGCCCAGGTGACTCAGCCAATCATCATCATCATCACGGACTTGAGATATATGCATCGATGACGACGACACCATGACGTCACCGAAGGCTACGCACAACCCAACCCAACCCCCTTCTCACCCACCTACCCCCCGAGGGGTAACCATTAGGTAAGCGATGGGTGGGTGATATTAAGGAGTGGGTGGCGGAAGAAAGATGAAGACGACCCCCCCCCCTCCCCCGTCATGACATCACGCACGAAAATACACGAAACCAGGAGATCGTGTAGGGGTCGGGAGGGGTGAAGGCCACTGGCTACGCCATACCTACCCTCCCCCCACAACCCACTGCAGCGCTCGTGCGCGCGCGTACTCCTCTGTGTTTGTGTGACCCACCTGATGTCACAGCCAAACAATGGCTGACAAGCTCGTCCCCTTTAAAGCTGCCTCTTAGTTGACGTAATTACCACCCGGCCGGCACTTGTGCCACATAATTAGTGGGGCAGAGTTTGTGTGTGTGTGTGTGTGTGGGGCGGGCGGCCAACAGCACTTGTGTGGCGGGTGAGTGCAGTTCACACTGCGCTCCTCCACATTGCATCAGCCGCCGCTCCACACCACGTCTCCACTCTCCAGGATTGCCATTACCTGCCAGTAAGCTTTCCCGACTGATGGAAATGTCCGGTGGAGTTATATCCAGATGGCCATGTTCCCCCAACAGGCCCCTTTTCTGGAGGGTCACGTCCCCAGAAGTTCCTTTTCCAGGTGACCATGTCCCTAACCGGTTCCTTTTCCAGGTGGCCACGTCCCTAGCTGGTCTCTTTTCCAGGTGGCCTGGCCCCTTTTCCAGATGGTCACGTCCCCAACTGTTCCCTTTTCCAAGTAGCCTAATCCCCAACGATGTCTTTGTCTACCACCTTCTTCCTACGTATTTCTAACTTCTTATCTACTTACCTATTTCCTTTCCTCTACTTGCCACGTCCCTTCTAACTCTTTATTACTAGATCTAATCCACCATCTTCTAACGCCATCCTTATCCCTCCTTACCGATGTTCTCTCTACTGTCATCTACAGTCTGTTTACCGAGTCATCCCATCTACCAGGTTCTAGCTACCCGTTCTCAACAAACACCAAGTTATTCTTGCCTTATCCTCCATCTCTCTCCTTCTCCTCTTATTCAATACGTAACTCTCACACCTTCATCCCAGCAACACTTTTCCCTCCTCCACTGCGCTCCTCTACAGACTCCTCTTCATCACGTCAATATATACACACCTCACCTCTTTACCGCAGTCCTCGACAATCCCAACCCTCCTCCCTCTTCATCCCGCCACAATCCACCAGGCGAGAGAGAGAGCCTCTGCGACCCACACGTCACCAAGGATGAGCAACTCACCTTGACCATGACCGTCTCGGAATTCCTCGCAGGACAAATAAGCGGCGTACATAACCCCAAACAGGTCCGAGAAAAGAAACGACGCCACCACAACTCCTCCTTAAAACCCCCAACGCGAATGGAAGAGAAGAACTTAAGTCGGTTCTCCACACACACACACACACACACGGCATGATGTACAAGCGTGGTCAGGCTCCATGAGGTGGGACCATCTCCCGGAATTGAAGGTGAAGACGAACCTATCCATACCTCAGGGTTCTGGCTGTGTCTACGTACGTACGTGACGAAGGCGGCCTTGGTCGAGCTCCCCAAGGTTGGATGACGCGGGCGGTGGTGATACGCTCTTAACCCCTCGTACATCCAGCACCTCCTCGCACACACCCACCCCCTCCCTCCCTCCTGCAGGGCTAGTCTCCACGCCTCATTAAACCCTATATTCCGCCGGGAGGGGGCAGCTTCTCCTCTCGGTATCGTCACCGCGCATGGCGTCATGCGACCTTCCATCACAGGGCATCCGGCATTCCATCACCTCAGTCTACTTTCCGCCTCAAATCAATCCAGCACACACACACACACACACACACACACACACACACACACACACACACATACCACCCTCCTTCCCTCCCTCCTCCCGTCAGCTTAAGTTTCCTTCGCGTCAGTCTGAGTTCCTTCGAACTGTGTCGGTCTAGCACCACACCAATCCGCCGGCCGACCTCACGCAACGCACAATTTAACTCCGGCGGGGAGACGGGATGCGTCTTTGTGCCTCAAGAACCACCAACAGGATAAAACTCGGGGAAGACGCGTTTGACTGACTCAAAAGTTCCATCCGACGCCAAGTATGACAACGAACATCAGAATCTTTCAACGATGTTAATGTTATGCAGTTCTTATTCCAAATGGCAGGAGTGTTGTGAACAAGTTTTCAACGATGCAATGTGTCCATTGCACAGCATAGCATAACCTCGGCTGATAAGAAGCTATGTACAGGCAAAGCTCTGTTATCCGGCATTTAATCAACCGGGAATCTCTAATATTCGGATTTTTCCGGCATTCGATCAACCGGAAAGCTCTAACATTCACTGATACTTCCAATACAAATAACACAAATCCTTGCAAAACAGTGTGGTGTAAAAACATTATAATTTTTTCTCTCACGTGTTCCATAATTCACTCCTCCCAGAACACACAACCTACTCGTCGCCAGTTAATCTTTGCCTTACACTGAATCACACAAGGCCAAGTTCCGGGAAAACTAAAGGGGCTGTGACAACACGACGTCCGTACTCGGGAAACTATTTCGAGGGAAGAGCTTTATCGTGGGTAACAGCAAAGATGTGAAGAACGGTATGTGATTCCCTCACTTACTCACTCACTCACTCGTAACAGCTCTAAGTAAACTCGTGTGCCACAAAGAAACAGTGATATAGTTCAAACAAAAAATCTACGGAACTGAAGTTTGATGTTTAGGTGGGGGAAAAAATACACACTTAAGCAATGACTAGAACTAACACGGCACGCCCATAGACGACTTAACGATGGAATACATCTAATGTGATGTATTAGTTCCTTCTTTTCAGGAGGAGCCGAGCGAGAACATTTCCTTTAAGGCTTAGTAGTCGTTGGCTCCTGAAACGCTACCTCGCTAACGTGGGCTATTCCTTAAAGCTACTTCGTTAAAAGTCGTCTGTTCCTTCCTGACTTACTATCTCGCTAAAGTCGTCTGTTCCTGAAGCTAATTCGCTGAGGTGAGAAAACAGAGAAAAAATGAAAGGATTATTGAACAATGTACACTAATAAATAAACCCTGTGGTTCAACGATCACCGCACTCGACTGGTAACTAAAAGCTCCCGGGTTCGACCTCTTAGCAAGACGAGACGGGTGAACAAATCTCATCAACTCCATTAGTCTCTGCTCCGCTCCGCTAGCAGTCGATAGGCATACCAAGGCGTGTAAGGTGACTGTTGTGGGTTGCGTCCTGCACCTGGTAGACGAAAATTTCCCCAAAGGAACAATGCACAGGTTAAGGAACACGGGAACTTCCCTAATCATAAATGCTCCCAAGGAACAGGTGCTCCTCTTCAGTCACTTGCTCCACTGAATGATATCGTGCGCTAACCCCCTTTTGAGGCATGAACAAGTCCGCGGGTCTTACCTATCATTTCTGCTCACCTGACTGATATTCTTGCACTTCATTTATACTGAGGTGGAGATAAATTACCCATGATTCGACCCCTTCTAGTGTAGGTCTATTAGGTCAGTCAGTGAGGGCCATGTCCTTGGACATGGACACCCCTGGGATACCTCCCGCCGAGATACAAGCTGTCAGCTGGTTAGATCTGTCACAAGCTGTGGCGCTGCATCCCAGCCCAAGTTGTTATCTACTTATCTAGCAACCACAGGAAGGACAAACCGCTGGGTGAGCAGCGCGCCGTTTGCCCGAGCCGGAAATGGAACCCACGCTAGATAAGAGGTCAGCCACAATAACAACACAGATTTGCATGACTCTCAGTTATGCATACACACACACACACACACACACACACACACACATATATATATATATATATATATATATATATATATATATATGGTGGAAGATATCCTCACTAAATCGAGTTAATAAGATTTATTCATAAATGTATTTAAAGCGGCTTCAAGTCATAAGGAAATACGTGACAATCTACCCAAACAAAAAATATCAGATATGCAAAACAATGATTTTGAAAAATTAACTTGCTTCTGTTGTACCCAAAGTCATTATATTCTCACCGATTTATAATTAAACGAGCGAAATTAAACCTTAACTAACCTACAACTTAGTGCGACAACACGTTAAATAAATATCTTTTCTTTTTCTTCCCTAAGGTTAGGACTAAGAGCTCATCTACGCAACAGCTTTGAAAAACAGCATTTCAAAGTGACCAGAGAAAGAGTAAGCATTTTAAAGTTGGATGCAGTTGTTACGACTCGCTCCAATCCTGGTCTTCTGTGATGGTCATTTTACTCTGACATTTTAGCTAAGTCCAAAAACCATTTCCAAACTTTAAAATGTTACGGTAAACTTTGACAAAATAATGTACTTCACAATGACAGTCATGAAGTTCAGTAATTTGAGCCACGTTAGTTTTCCGAGTTTTTCATTGTCATACGAGGTCTTATCACCACCATGCTAAGGCTCCTCGTCACCTACACAGTGGGCCTCCCGTTACCTTTTTTCTTTTTTTAAGACAAAGGCTTCCGGATACCGAACAAAAGTCCTCACGGATGCCAAAAGGAAACGAAATATTAAAGATGAAATGAAAACAGGAGGAGAGCAGTTTAGGAGTTTCAGATGAAGAGAAACATTCCCGCCTTTTTTAAAAAAAATTGTCAGTCAGGTCGCAGCTGTTACGGAAGCCTTAAAGAAGATCAAAGAGTTCCAAAGCTCTGCGGTGTAGGAGGAGAAACAAGACATCACAACGGCTACTCCCCTTGAGCTGCCAACAGCCACAATTTCCATTACAACAATTCTTACCAACCGAAAACAGAATAATCCTTAGTGAAAAACAAATTGATTGTCACGAGCTATACATATAACTTTGTCGAACAGTATCTATATTTCTTTTTCCCAATATATACTGTAGAACGCCGTTATATTATTTATGTCTTCCAATGAGGAAAGGTTGGTAGCTCTGGGAGGTCGTGATCTGGAACGCTTTAAAAAGCTAGGCTTTGCTGACATCCTGCCTGAGCAAGCCTACTCAGGTGCACCAAGAACGATCTCCCGCAACTACCAACAACCCCTTCAGCGCCAGAGTGCCTATATATATGTAGTTGCAGCCCATACAAATTTGATAGGGAAATCCCTATCAAATAACGATTAGACAACAAATGACTCGTCCACAAACTGTAGTTTATATATACTGGGTGGAACACGTCGTCATTGGTTTCAAAAAACAGACTAAAAACACTGAAACATCTTCATCTCAAGAATAAAGGTAAACAAATCTTTACCTGAAAATTGGTCTTCTCTTATAGCAAGGTGATGGGTATGGCATTCAACTTTAACCATTAATTGTTTGATATAATTACTGAACTTAGTAACAGAAAACAGTACACTGAAGTCGACTGGTTGGTTATCTGGATTCAAGGCCTATCATTTGGGACCTCTCACCACTAAATTGGGCCCCTTACTTTAAAATTGGGACCTTTCACCACTTACTCCCAAACTGGTACCGTTCACTGGGGCCTGTCACCACTAACGGGGCCCCTTACTCCCAATCTGGGTCCTCTCACGATTAAACTGGACTCCTTACAATTAACTACACTCTACGCTCCTCATTGCCACAGCAAACCCCTAACTACTACAATAAAATGGACTCTCGACGTCGATCATTAATGAAATTAATGTTAATTGGAGTGACGGAGTGAAATATTAGCAAAATATACGCTGATAAGCCACTGTCAGTCAATACACCGAAGCCTTCAACATAAAAAAAAAGTTTCACAAACTACGCATTTCTGTGATATCATGTGTGAAGGGCGTATAAATAAACAGTATAAAAACAATAGTTTACTGTTGAGGTGTAGGTGTAGGCAAGTAGAGTCGTTGCAGGAAAGCGTTAAGCGTACAGAGTGGCTTAACTTCATTCATCAGGTATACAGGCTGCTTCATAACCCTGTTAGGCTGCCTCATAACTTCACTTTTGGCTCCTCCATATCCTCACTAGATTCCCTCTAAAATCATCTCACATGGTGAGGTAGAGTTCAGTGGCGTCTAAAGTCATATGGCTGAAATAAGCTAGTCCAACTGTACAACAAAGCTGGGATAAATTGCACTGGATTTGTGTTGGTCCTGTTATAACAATAATAATAATAATAATAATAATAATAATAATAACATTCTGGACTCTTGGGTTTTCGCCGAAGGGAATGAGGCTAGGTAAAAGCGGAACATTTCGACGCCAGTCAACAAAAGGTTGTGGAAGCATCACATGAATTATTTCTCCTGACAGCCCAGGCGAAAGAATAATTAAAAACAAAAGCCACACAGCATCGGCGAAATCCTTGTGACACCAAACTGAAATGCTGCTACACTTCAGGAGGTGAACCACCAGAAATCAGCACATATTTCGCTATCCACGTCTATCTAATCTAACAGATAAGCCTCAAACTGATGAGATGGCATGGCGGAGGACATAAAAGACTCACAAAGTAGTGAAGGAAAAGGGCAAAGCGGTCCGCCCGCCCAGTCTCTGCCATTTGGTATGGTGAAACCACAGACTTGATGTAGCTCAGCGCTCCCACCTACTGGTTTTACAAAACGACTCGCAGCGAATGGTAACGATATAAAGAAGATACGCTGTTTTGCAGCTGACTATTTATAGCAAAAGCTGACGATGTCTTCACTGCTCGCGTCGAACTTCTTCCACGAGAATAAAACATCGCCGGGAAAAGTTGGCTCGTGTTTTGTAAACTGACGGTCAAGGTTGGATGACGTTCTCTGGCTTCGCCCACCAAGGTCAAGGAGGAGAGTCCCTCAGGTATTCCAACACGCTGCGTCGTATATCGCGGCGCCTCTGGCGGCAAAGACCCAAACTACTCCATATGCAACTCAAGGAACATCTGAAAGTCGTGATCAAAACTGTAATCTACATGAAACGCAGTGGCCTGAACGCCCGATTAGTTTACGCAAGTTGTGTCGTGATTTTAGAGTAGAGACCCCTAAACTCTTTAACGTACGCTGGCTTTCAAAAGGAGCAACATGACAAGTCACGAGGTGAGAGAAGAGGTGAGGATGGGTCTTGAAAAACTGCTGAGAATGACTTCCTCGCCACCTTTATTCCAAAGGAGCTTACCTTGTCAATGGCTTACCTTGCAGATAATTCTGAGGTCTTAAAGGTCCTAAAGCTTAAGCTTGAACAACTATCAATGGCATTTATTGATGTAGTTCAAACATTCATCGCCAAGCTGCAGCTGTGGAAGCGTCGTATCCAACGTAGGAACACGGCATCTTTTCCTCATCTTGACGAAAGCAGCTTCGAATACAGTCTTGCCAGGAATTCCTTTTTTCCATTGCATAATCTCGTTTTCATCGGCGAATCCGTGCGAAGGCAGCTAGCTATTCAGCGCTGATGGGATAAAAAATAAAGCGAAACAAGCTTGCTGTGGAGAGCGATCTTCATGCGCACTCTGCCAGACATCAAATACAGCAAGACTTGTAAGTGAAAAGAGACAGTATCAACTAACCAATTATAAAACCTCTTGCATGTAACATCTCTGCGGATACGTTCAGTGTTGTTTTTACATAACAACTGGTTGCTGTAAATGGACGATGTCTTTCTGTCGTTCTTAAACTGACATCACATTTACTGAACCCTAACAATATTCATAATGTTCACTACATTCAAAGATCATCAAGTGTAGTGGGGTTAGGTGGCGTTGGTTAAGACATCGTCGGCTCGTTTGGGGAGCTCCAGTGACAAAAAATAATACTGAAGCACTGCCGTAAACAGTAGTTTTAACGTGTCGTGAGCAGTTCAAGTAACTCTACGTCCTCTACGCGCTGTATTTCAAGTTACGTAAGGGCAATCCAAGCCCGAAAAAGTCCCTTAAGTTCCTCCATAATGTCATTCAAGTGACACAGTAATAACCATAATGACGTGACGGGGAAAGAGATTTTATTCAAAGAATGATATGTATCTTTTAATACAGCTGATGGTAGGTGTTGCGGAACCAATTCTGTCTACAGTTACAGTGCGAATAAAGTCGCCTTGGGTTAGGCTGTATCATTCTCACGGGATGAATAGAAGTACAGTTTCGTAGGGGAACAAATACTGCCTCTACAAACAAAGCAGCCCCGAAGTCTATATAAGGACCCCATAAAAGAGGCCCTGGGTTTATACGACAGATAACACCCTTGGTTGATATTGTATACAATTTGCTAAAGTTTAATCGCACTCACAAATCTATTCAATACAACAAACGTAACTTTAACCACAGTTAAAACGAATCCGTAGTTGTGTTTTTACCAGCATCAATGTTGTCGTACGTTTGGCAGCGCTGACGATAGCTATGGCGTCCTCGGTTGTCTAAGTGCCATAATATACAGGCATGAGATTCGAAATGGAGGAATACCATTCGTTTAAAAGACCCCCCCCCCTAAAAAAAATGATGTAACTGCACCCTCGAGCCAAGTATCTCATCCATACAGTAAGAGCTCCAGCAACATAAGGAAAAGGAAAAAGAGGTCGGGGAAGGAAGAACTAACCTACATTTTCTGGAATGTTGCCAATCTTAATGCGACAGGCTACCCGTGTGTGAAGAAGGAAGCGCCATATCCCTTCCTCTCTCCCTGACATACAGCGCAGCTGAGGTTAACGAACTCTCCTGTTTTCAAGGTTTCAAAATATCTCGACCTTCAGCGCCATGATGCAAGGCCTAGCCCCAACATACTACTAGAAATTACAGTTTCGCAATTAGCGCAACAACTCCACCAAAGTAAACACACCCCACTCATAATTACACATCTATATTTAAAAAGCTGCGTGTCAAGAAATTTCTATAAAAGCACCGTAGAGTCCATGGGAATGATGTGGTACATCACTAGATTGCTTGATCAGCGATACAATCTGGACCTTCGATTTCCTTGTCTCGTCGGCATCATGACCCAAGGCATGCCCCCAATTTGACAGAAAATTGGGCTAATCAGAATGCAATTACTGACATGCTCAAGTTCGGATTCTTTAATTAAATGAAGCGGGGAAAATCGCTATCATAAAACTGATTATATATAAATATATATATATATATATATATATATATATATATATATATATATATATATATATGATAC
>JAYMFT010215078.1:0-11448 GCA_038088735.1 Panulirus argus
ATAAAACAGGAAGCAGGGCCAAAAAATACGCTGGCTGTCAGAGATGTTCCTGGACAGCGTGATGAATTATTATCGACTTTGGCACGAGTTGGCACTTTTCACGCTTGAATATGCCATAAATATTGCTGGTGTTGACATTGCCAGAGTAGGAAATAGAAGTGAACTCCAGGCACTTGTGGTCAGACTTCGCTGTTGGTGAGGAGTCGAATAAGTTTTGCAGTTCATCTTTATCATTTGCTGAAAATATACGTAATTTATGAGTGTTTTTCTTATCAATAAATATCTAAAAACTCTGGGCTCCGGTTAATTAAGCTAGAATCGAGGTTAATACTTGTATAATTTACTGTATGCTATTGCAAGATTTTATGATAACACATTATGCTTGTTGTTTTGCTTCCATTTGTTTGAGAATATTAGTAACATCATATTTTACTGACACCAAGAGCGAGGACAGCATTATCGTGAGTACTAATACCACTACAGATCTACTTTTATTGCTATTGATTTTACCATATGTTTCGTAAGAAACAATTATTTGGTTGTACAGACGAACGGACAGATGGCATTGTTGACAGTGAGACATTTTTTAGTCCAAGTAGGATCATAATCACATTTTCTGATGATTCATGTCGTTGGAAATGGATTAAGTTTCATTATGGTATACTTCATTGGTGTAAGTTTTCATACTAATGAGCTCATAATGTTTGTGTCAGTAAAAGCCATAGGTATAACGTATGACCTGACGCCGAAAATTAAAGGTTAGGTCAAAGGTCACGCCATCATACCCTAGGGTCGTAGCTACTGCCGTGCCTAACCATCACCTTTTGAGCTCATGGAGTTAAACAAATTCATTATAAAAATCAAAATGTTTATTGACAATTACATTAAAGGGAGCAGAACAGCTGGTGATATGAATGGCCATATTGAGAATCCCTGGAGCGTAACGTTGCTGTTTTTCTATGTTAAGACCTTTTCATGTGATTGGTTACATATGCTTCCCGCAGAAAACTTCTAAAAATTATATTACACTGAAAATGTTGCTGGAAGTAGATGAGACGGTATTAAGTGGTTGCACATGTAAGATGATAGAGTCAAGTGGTTGCATTTGCCAGACGATAGCGTCAAGTGGTTGCGTATGCCACATGAAAGTGTCAAGTGGTTGCACGTGGAAGACGAGACAGCGTCACCATCTCGTGTTTCGGTGGTGCGAGTGAGTGAGGCAAACAACAGCTGGAGTATGGCGGTTGTGTTCAGTAGGACTTGCTGTCGTCTGGGGGCATGAGAAAGGCTGTCGTCTGCTATTCTGAATGCCACGTTGAGTTGCCTTATCGAGGGCGGATGTCATGAGATTGTGAGGGAGAGTTGCACCGAAGGCAAACTTAGCTTATCGCTTTTATTTTCTTAAGAGAGTGGTTTGCTAGTAAGTTTTTTTTTTTAGCTCAGTTTTGTTCTGTTCTAGAATGATACTGAGCGAGGCTTTGAAAGTTTGCATACGTTGACGTTTTCCGGTAGAAATTTAGATTTAATTTCTGGTAAAATTTCTTGATTGTGAATCTCTTGATAATACTTTGTGTGCATGAGTGATCAGATGAGTCTTTTGGCGCCAAATATTGACGCTGTTTTTATTAGTTCTAAAAAAAAAAGAAAAGCTGTTGACGAGAAATGCGTCATTTGTCATCTTCTCAAGATGTTTACCCGGAAATCTTGCATTCTTTCACACAATACATTCTGGAATAAATGCAGAGAGTAAGGAGTTTAGCAGTGTTTTCTAATGGATCTCGTCGTAAAAAGAATCTTTCGCAAAAACTAGAAGCTGGTGAGACCGGTTTGGTGGTCAGGGAGGGTGTGTGCTGTTAGCTGGGCAGTTGGTGAATACTTAGCGCCATAATTTGTCCGTAATATGATTTTACATATAGTCAATTATAGATCTCAGTAGGTATGGTGCAGTCAGTGCGTGATGTCGGTATTCCAAACACTGTCAAATACTACCTAAACATGCGTGGGTATTGCACATGAGCGCTCACATATTGTACATCCTCACACACATTGCTTGGGACTCGTTTTGTTGAAGGTCAAGGCGAGTTGAATTCTAGTGGAGAAGCCTCCTCCATGGGTCTACGTTGGAAAATGTTCAGAAACTCGACTCTTGCAGCGTCTATACATGTAAGTTGAGGTACTCCCGTCCGCCAACCGATTGCTATTCTCAGCCTCTAATTTGTGCCTCTCCGCTGCTGTTCGTATAATCATATTCACATGTAGAGGATCTATAAGCCCTCGTGCATACCCCAGTTCATTATTCCTTGAATGGGTTAATATATTACGGTAGCAGATCATACATTTGAATATGTTTGTTCTCGTAATCTGACTTTTTTTGTGGGGTATCCATACCGTGTATAACCTAGTTGCTTACCTAGTAACTCGAGCACTCGAGTGTTTTTGTGTTTTGGTCAAGATTTTTTGCATTGCTTGTCTTTTTTTTTTTCTTGCATTTAATCTTATAGATGCTTTTCTTTTGATGCCTTTTCTTCTACATCAAAATTAGTTTTTTTTTTATCCTAATGGTACAGTCCCTGAGCAGTACGGTACGACCTTTGACCTGAACTTTAATAAGAGTCAGGTCAAAGGCCAAGCCATCATGCTCAGAGATCGCACCGTGCGGCGGGCTGGAGGATCTTCCTGTGGTATTTTAAGAAACTTAAAGTCGTGGTCAAATGGTTATATTTCACGGTGTATATTTCTGCTCTTGTTTGGTATCACATTCATTGCCAGTGTGCAGCATGGCTATCCCAAGTGAATGTTTCACATCCATGGGGGTCTTCAATCCTTGTTATGAATGCAGACGGAAGATGTAATAAGCACAAGTAACGGTACCTGTTCTCGATTTGGTTGTAATTCATCTGCAGCCTGCTCTACAATTTCCTGCGTTGTTGGTCAGTCAAGATGTCTCGCGGTTTTAGAGATGCAGCTTGGAGAAACAGATGCAAATGTTGACTGGATGAAGGATATGTTTTGAAGAGTTGTTTGGATATTGACGAAGACGTATATAGTCATACAGGCGCTTAGATAAAAAAAAAAAAAAAAGGACGCTCTCTACGCTAGATCACATGTTCATATGTGATGCAGGAGTATTTGGTCATGGGTGTGGTTTTAGGATTTGGTCATGGGTGGGGCTTTAGTATTTAGTCATGGGTGTGGCTAGTGTATTTGGTTATGGGTAATGCTGGAGAATTTGGATATAAGCGATGTTACTTACTTGGTCGTTGACAGAGGTAGGTGCCTATACCCGTGATCTCGGCTTAGAGCCGTTAGTGAACGGCTTGTGGGCTCATGCAAAGTCATTGAACCCCAGGTTGGCTTAGCTTGCCGGGTGTGAAGGTGGCAGTTATTAACAGTTATGCAGTCACAGCTACATTAATCACGGAACGATGTGAATATTCCTCCTAATATTACAGTTAAGTGCATTAAGTCACCGTTTTGCTTCTGTGGGAAAAACCATGACTGTACGTATATGGATTCAGCTTAGGTTTATTACAGGACCCCGTCGAAACTAGACCTATCTCGAACTCTATCGAACTGAGTTATGTAATGCTGAGAAATAATTGGAAACAAATAAGTACGAGAAGATTAATTTTTATGGGATCATACTTCCAGCGACAAGTCTCCTTGTATGATTCAAGATTGTTGTATATATTTATGTTATGAAACTCGTGATTTATGTATTTCAAATATGTTTTAGATATTTTTGCAGTCACACCCTTCAGGTTTAGAAGTTATGTTAGAATATAAAACTATGACGATGCGCAATTGTAGGAAGCCGGATCATGGAACATTTAGAGTTGAAATTCCGAAACATGGTAAATTTAGACTTACGTCTGCCAACAGCCTGAAAGACCAGGCCAGGTGCTAGGCCCCCGACAAATGCGTAAGTGTTACTTAAGATAAGGTATATTGCTGAGGTATGGGGCTTAGCTGATGAGGCATGGAGAAATGGGTAATGCTGAAGTTGGAAGGCATTTTGTGGAGCGGTTTGGGCATACTGAGGGTAATACTGCCTTATTGAGAGGCAGATTATATTGGAAATCTAGGACGTAGATACTGCTAAGGTCCTGGACGTTGGAGTGTGGCCATGATGAAGTAAGGATTTAACTGATTTAACATATTCGATGGAATATGAATCGTCATTTGTTATTGTCTTCGAGTTGGAAAGAATATATAATCATGATGGAATAAATTACTGGTAGAGGTATAAACATATGATATGTGAAATTGTATACCACACAAGAGAAGATAGATATGAAATTTATGGTGAATAAATCTATCCTCAGTGGTCCCCATTTAATTATGGTGCAAAGTATGCAAACCCAGTACCAACAGATGTGCTGCTCTTTCCTGGGATGATACGTTCAAGAATGTATGACTGTTGATGGTGAGCAGAATTTACTATCCAATGTTACATGAATGAATAACGATTCATTTTAGCTGGTATCAACCTTGGAAATGATGTAGAATATGACATATCTTGTACCGAAGCGTCTGGTCTCTTGGATTCCTCAGTAGGACATTCTTGTTGTGATTGATGTTCGGTGAGAGTGTTTGAGGCATTAGAATTATTTTTGAACCCCAGAAGGTGTTAAAGATTTTTCGGTTGATATTGGTGTTGTGTTGAAGGAATATCCTAACTTCTTAGGCTTTGGTAAGCCCCTATGTTATATTTATATGTACTCGCGACACTTGCCAGATGCATCTGGTATTATTGTACAGGGGTACCTAGTGACAGCACTAGGATCCCGATTCCTCTGTCAAGGAATAAAGTACTGAAACTGAACTGATTGGTCGCTATCACTTGACGCTGACGGCCTTAATGATCTTGGCAGTCGATAGGCCTTATACTCAATTAACCAACCAACCAGCCTTCGATCTCTTGTTAAAGTACAATTTTCCAGTCAGGGTTGCAAGTGGGTGGCAGGAGCACGTATGAACGTACCTTGAGTGACATTTGGGTGTGTTTCTTATCTGACTATGGTCATGTGGTCGGTGCAGGGAGGAACTTTGTAGGACTGGGTGAGGAAGGAGGAAGATGATATTAGGGATGGAGAGGAGTGTGGAGAGGGAGTTGTGATGGTGATGGGGATGGAGGAGAGTGTGCTGCGAAGGAGAACGAGTATGATGGGTGGAGGGCTGGAGGAGGGAGGGAGGGAAGGCACATGGGTGTGTGATAACGGCGGGCAGGGCAGAGCAGGGCTGGGAGGCGCCGGGCAGGAGCGTGTAACGTGCCCTGTCGCCGGTGGCCACCGCCCACCCTCTGCCTCACTTGCTGCCTTCACCCGAACCTTCCTATACGCGTGTGAGGCTCTTCCCCGTTCGTATTGCACCACGGTGTTGCTACACCGCGGATGGGTCGACCCGGTCTCGGTTGCATAATGATTCCGCATCTTGCCTGTTGCATCCATCCCCCGACCTTGAGCAAAGTCAGCGCGGTTGGCTGCTGCTGTCGTCGGATGAGACTCGGGGGTCCGCGTGGGCCTACTGTGGCCTCTGACATTTGAAAGCCACAGATGACGTCTGGCCGCAGACTTTTTAGGCTCACTCCAGCGGCCGTTGCGATCCAGCGCGAGCATCACCCACGGCTAATAAGTGGGCTGTTGCTAGAGCGATGGGCGGGGGATTCTCCGGCTCACAGTTCCAAGAAATTCACTCGCGGTGCACCGCCGGGGCGTTCCTCAAGGAGATGGTTGGTTGGTCGGTTGGTTGCCCTGCCTTAAAGATGTAGAGATGGTTTATTTTTGTTCCCTGGGCTTGTGGAAAGACCGTGGTTGAAGGAAGGGTAGCTAGCGGGCTGGCTGGCTGCCGCACCGGCTTCTGTGGGACGAGGGTTCGAGCTTGTTATACAGTGTTGGTGATGGCGATTGGTCTCGCGTGCTGAGATGTTATCACCGCCGTGTGTAGGTCCTATGCTTGCCAGATGCAGTCCTGCCTGGGTAGACGCCGCATCCCATACCGCATTCAACCACTGGATGCAGATGGATCCAATACTAAGACAGTAAGCTTATGGGAATTCTCTCAGGGCTGCACACCCAGCTGCCATGTCTTCATATCTCACGTTATCTCCGATGGGTGTGTGTACCCAAGTCGTACTGAGCAGCGGCAGCAGCAGGAACAGCATTTTGATGGGGCGTTCTGTTGACTGTTTGGCCGAGTCGAGCCGCACCTAACGGACAGGAACCCCACAACCCTCCTCGCTGTACTGATCCACCTCACCTCCGCCACGATCACGGCCAGATGGGATGAACCACAAAGAGCATAAACCGCCACACTGTAAAGTAATGTCCTTTAAAGAAATACGGGTTTCTATAAACGATTATATGAAAAATAATATATATATTGAGAAAAAGATAAACGTATATATGAGAAAAAGATAAACGTATATATGAGGAAAAGGTAAACGTATATATGAGAAAAAATAAACCCTGTATAATGAGATTAGATCATCTAAAAACTTTTATGTCGCAATAAAACCATCTTCAGCATTCTGGTCCGAACCTCTTCTTTTTAACGATGCAATTTGAAAGGGAGTTTGATATCTTGCAAGGCACTCTGGGACGACAAGACTTGTTCATTATGGGCTATCCTGCACTTGCCTCTGGGTATGGTAGGGGCAAGGATCGATCACACGTTGTCTGGAGCACTCGACCGGGCACGGAGGCTGATTTGCAGAACCGGTTCCGTCCGGAGACCTCAGTCGGGGAAGAGCTTTATTTTGCCGCTTGGAGGGGTGTCGGCCACGGGCGTGTTGGGAGTAGGAAGGGAGATCGTAAAGCCATAGGGAGCTACACAGAGAGAAATGGCAGTAGAGGGAGTTCCATGCAAAAACACAAGCAGGGTTAATATGGAAGGAAAGTACTGATTAGGTAGACAATGAAAGGAGGATTTTGAATTAAAGAGTGATAGTGGAGGAATCTTGACCTGTGTGTTATGGGGTCATGTTGCCGGCCATGAGCCGATCTCTATGTGGTATCGAAGTAGGAATATCCTACAGAGCGTCTGTGGGTGGTGGAAACCCCGTCCGGTGTGTGTGTGTGTGTGTGTGTGTGTGTCTGTGTGCGTGGCCGCGCCGGGCAGGGAGGTGAACTGTCCACGCTCTGGCCCGCCTCGAATCCTTCCCGGCTCACTCCGGTCCATCCCGGTCGCTGTCTTCACCACGGTCCATCCTGGTCACTGTCTCCACCACGGCCCATCCTGGTCACTGTCTCCACCACGGTCCATCCCGGTCACTGTCTCCACCACGGTCCATCCCGGTCACTGTCTCCACCACGGTCCATCCCGGTCACTGCCTCCACCACGGTCCATCCCGGTCACTGTCTCCACCACGGTCCATCCCGGTCACTGTCCCCGACGCTGTCTTGATCCTTATTCACCCCGGCATTCCACGGTCCACGTCCCATTCCGTTCCTCCTCGGTCCGCTCTGGTTCAAGCCAGGAGGTCCACCCACCCACCACCGCCTGGCCCTTAAAACCCTTAATGGCCCCGTCCCGTCGTCTCTGCCCCCACTCCCCCAGCCTGTGGTCCAGGCTCGTCCCTTTTCCCCGTAGCGTCGCTTTGCATAATAGATATGTAAAACGGGCTCATCTGGCCCCCGCAGATGATGGTTTAAATAGCAGCAAAAGAAAAAGAAAAAAAAAACAGCGTCCGTGTTTTTTCATTTTGTTGTTTAACTTCGGTGTAGAATTGTCGCCGAACTCGGACTATTGCGTAAAACTGCTGGAGTACATAGTAACAGCTGTTCGGTAATTGGTAGCTAGGAAACACCTTATAAGTCCGGCGAGTTTATGGCACTAGCCGAGCCAGAGGCAGATGTGGGCTGTTGTTTTCCTACCACACGAAAGAGATCTAAGTTTCTGATAAAGGTAAAAAGAAAGGACTCCGGGTTCGATTCTCCCTTGAGATAGAGAGAGAGAGAGAAAAAAAAAAAGGGGGTAAGTCAGTTAGGTCAAAGGTCACGCCTTACTACCCAATGGGTCGTGTCCTCGTTTTCCACGGTTGTATCAGGCAGGCTTGAAGATGTTGACCACTATGTTTATCTTCCTGTGTCTGGAACAAGTCGGATGTCGAACGATTGTTTCGGGCATCGAACTCCGCCTCCACGTCTGGTGCTGCTTCCGCGGGTAGAATGTATTTCCTGAGGACTCTCGCATTAATATCTTACTGATGGAAATATATATTGAGAGAGAGAGAGAGAGAGAGAGAGAGAGAGAGAGAGAGAGAGAGAGAGAGAGAGAGAGAGAGAGAGAGAGAGAGTAGGGAAAGCTGAGCTAGAGGTACGCATTGTCGCATCTCGCGTGTCTGTTGTTGCTGGAGGTTTCGTATAGCATTAACCAACTCAGTGGTCATGTCCTATGGCCATACAGGTATTTCAGAAGGGATTGTGAGTTCACTGAGTAGTGTGTGTGAAGAGGACTGATGGTATTTGATGTTTGCATACACACACACACACACACACACACACACACACACACACACGACTGCTGACGTTGATAGCACACCCGAGAATGGACACCCGACCTGTGTCGTGAGAATGGGCTGTCAGTGACAAGAGCCCGTGCCAGGCCTGGACGTGACAAGCATTTACACACACACACACACACACACACTCATTTTGTAATTTGTGCCCATTTTTTTTCTCAAATACATAAACAGTATTTTCAGCAAAGATATGTCGCAGTTTATACAAATTGTTTTCATCTCCTTCAGTAAAATAGGCTGACCGTAATAGGAGACTGTATTTTGGGTCAAATGGAGTACACTTCCTCTCATGTAATGGGCGCAGTGTTTGAGCAACAATTTCCTTTGTCTGTGTCTCCATGTAGGCGAGAATGTTCCCTTTACCCTCACTGACGATGCCTTTACAACGCTCCTGTGAAAATTAATTTACTTTTTATTTCCAGCCAATTTGCTGGTAAACAGTGACCGGTGCTGAAAAATGTTTTCTCACTACTGAATCGTGCCAGAGACAACATCTTTATGAGCTATACCTGTCAAATTATTGTATTTTTTCCCGTATTGTTTCCGTAATATAAGCGCGTTGAAGTGTTCATCAACTACACTTATTTGATTTGTTTTACTTTCCTTTTGTTTGATTAAATGAGTTGCAAAAGTTACTCATTTTGATGCCTCACTGACTAGTATCATTCATGAGTTACGGTAAGGAGCTGGAAATTCCAGGCACGATCTTCCACCTATCCTCCAGGCACACAAACTGGAAAGGTTTTTCCCCCATTGTGTCAACCTCAGATAAAACTCTTATTGTATGATTTTTTTTTTAAATATGCTACAAAATTTTATCGTATGATCGTTTTTATGAGAAAATATGGTAAAAAAATGAATTCATAAATGATATTAACTTCAGAGTAATTTCTCCCCTTAGAATTTTGTATATTGATAAGTCGTAGTATATACAATTCATTTTTCGCTATGGAGAAAGTGTTTATCAGATGCAGGGTACTTATAAAGTTCTTGTGGAACTTATGAAAGTCTTTGTGCAACTTAAAAAGTCGTTGTGAAAGTTTAAACATTCATAACACTGCATGTGCTTACGAAGCTTAGAAGCATCGTCTTAATTCTTCTCTTGGGAAATTAAAGAAAGAATATGTAAGGATTGCCACGTCTTCTGTTGTGTGGAGAGGGATTCTGTATTTCGGGCGACTATGGAAAACGCAGATGGTCATCAGTGAATATTTACATATACGTAACCTCAGGTTTGGAGGCGTGTTGGAGGTGGGAAGTGGGTGGGTAGTGATCATGACGAAGGTGGGGGAGGGTCGTGGTGGGGGTGTTTAGAAGGCGTGGAGGGTGGTAACGAGGAAGGCTCGGGAGGCCCGTGTGAGGGGGTTCTAGAGGCGTGGCGGTGAGGTGAAGCACCTGACCCGCGCGCCTGGCCTTCCCGCTCGACCCCTACTGCAGGCAGAGGTCCTGGCCGGACGGTGCACACACGCACACACAGACCGCCCGGTTTGCATTACTGCCATCTGTTCATTTGTTTCATTCTCTCGGTCATGGGTAGACACAAGGTGCTGTGGTCTCACGTTCATGGGTAGACATGACGTGTTTAGGTACCATGGTCATGAGTAGACATGAGGTACTTTGCTACTCCGAATAAAGGAATGTCAAGGTTTAATGACATTTAATGGCTACTTGGCACGCTACATTTTTTCGTGTCGTCTTAACTACTTGACCGTGATCCTCGAGTACGACGGTACGACCCTTGAGCAGGACTGTACGCTCCCTGGGTTTTAATGGCCTTGCTTTTGACCTGACTAAATATCTAAGGTCAAGCCACAGGCCACTGTACACCGCAGAGGTTAGATTTACAGTAATTAAACAGAGAAAATAAAAAAAAATGTTTGCGCTTCGCTTGCCGTATGAGAGGCGCGGGGTATAAGCTTACATTAACGTTGGTGCGTCACATCCATCAAGCTTCAAGTGTTAATCGGATTTAGACTCAAGTTACTTCCTCTAATGTTGTAAGATCCTCGCCATGTTGCAGTCTATAAATCATCAAGCAAACTGATCATATCGCCGAGTGACTGACGTACAGTCACACCGGTCTGTCTCGCTGTGTTGGAGGTTTTGATAAATATTAGGGCTTAGGGTTTATGTAGGTACCACTTTTTTTTTCTTTCATTTTTTACGTGTATGTTGAGACTAGGGTCTGGCGCCAGGGTAGCTAGAGCGTTTAAGCCACGGTGAGAGGTGTGCATAAATGTCGTGTTAGGCTTCGAGAGAGAATGTTTCAGTTAACCGAAAAATGCTTTTCCCTGAATTTCGCTGAAGGCATATTTATTTTAACGTATGTCAGAAGGTCACTTGGGCAGTGTGTGTGTGTGTGTGTGAGTGTGTGTGTGTGCGTGTGTGTATGTGTGTGTGTGTGTGTTGTTAAGGCTATCTGCTTGTTTGTCAACCAGCAATTATTTGTATTGTCTTGCTTTTCTTGTTATTTTTAAACTCGCAGCACACTTTGGTATTATGAGCTGTGAGTACACAGTCACATTGTGTGGTGTAGTAACCTGATAACACATACCCTGTATGATATAGTGACCTCAGAGCACATATTCCTTGTGTAATGTAGTAACCTGTTATTACACATACTCTGTGTAATATACTAACCCGAGAACGCAAATACCCTGTGTAGTTTAGTGACCTAGGAACACACACAACCTGTTTAACGCAGTGACCCGGCCACGGACACGCCCCAGCTTGGATATACCGTTGTGGAGGGGGACTGAGCCAACCAGTCTTCTCGTTATTGCCTGCAACATGGCGCGGAATGCTGTCTCATGCAATTCCAGAGCTGAGGGCAAATCTGCAACCCCGGAGAAAAAGGGGAGAGAGAGAGAGAGAGAGAGAGAGAGAGAGAGAGAGAGAGAGAGAGAGAGAGAGAGAGAGAGAGAGAG
>JAYMFT010215089.1:0-11448 GCA_038088735.1 Panulirus argus
GCAGTTCCGGAGGACGTCACAGAGAGAGAGAGAGAGAGAGAGAGAGAGAGAGAGAGAGAGAGAGAGAGACGAAAGCGGTGCGATGGTTAAGATTTGTTGAGTTTTCGAAGCTCAGCCCAGTGTTGGCAGCTGTTGAGACACCCATACACGTCCAGATTACGAACATAGGATGGCGAGGTTTCATAGGCGATGTGCGATCAAGGCGAGTGAGACATTAGAAAGGATTAGAACATACGTAGGACCGAGATATATGGGATCAAGATGAACGCGTCGACCAATACACGGGAGAACACTCCGTAGGATGTACAGAATCTGTGCTCGTGTCGGGGATCAGTGTACAAAAAGCTTCACTGTACATATAGTATCAGCGCACATACAGGATCAGTAAACGTAGTGTATGCTGGGGGGAAAAAAATGGAGAAGGAAACACGAGATCCCGAGCGCTTTCGTGTATTAACAAATCTTCATTCTGTAACCGTCGTCTGAAGATGTGTTAATACACGAAAGCGCTCAGGATCTCCTGTTTCCTTTTCCCTTGTTTTTTTTTCAGGATTTATAGAATCACGTGTTTCTTGCGATTTTGTGCATACATAGTGTTTACATGTATATATGATATATGCAAGCACATTGTGGATACATACACAAGGCATTCGTATACATACAATGTATGTATTCACATGGCATAATCATACATGCAGTATACACAGTATACAACAAGTATACTCAAACTTGGTTTATGTATGTCTATGCCATATGGTAACATGCGCACAGACTTAGTGTATACATACACAACACATGCGTGTGTACGGTATATGTATACACTGGATGTATACTTACACACGGTGAGGGGGCGCTGTCACGAGCGTTGGTCGTACACCGGGGTGCCCTTGTTGACAGGGTAAACACAACCATTTGTTCGAGCCAGTGTTCTGGCCTGATTGTATGGTGAGGGTGGCTGGTGGATGAGAGAGAAGGTGGCTTAGAGAGAAGGAGGGAGGGTCCACGGACAAGATGGAGGGTAAGAGGAAGGAACCCGGAAGACAAGAGAGAAAAAAAAAAGAAAGAGTTTACGTTGTATAACCATTTTTATGTTCTTCCTGAATATATATATACATACTTTAGGTCAACCAACCCAAAGCGACCGCGCCCATGCAGCTTGAGAGTGCGACTGGGTCAACAACGCCTTCCCCGAAAAAGTACGACTGGGTCGAGAGGAACATGAGGAGCCGCCTTGTGCACCACGCGATAACTTCCTGGCCTCACCCTAAGAGGGGTATGTGCGCACCTACTCCTCCTACCACACCACGGGTAGGGCGTGGCACTCATACCAATAGATTCCACCTCACTGGAAGACCCCTACCTCGTGCCAGCCTACTGACCCACATCTCGGCCACTCAAACATCTCTCGGCAAGCCGAGCAGATCACGCCTCCTGCCATGTAACTCTTGCATCCATCACAGCAACGTACCAAGAAACAATGGGGGAACCAACGCCTCTCTTGTACCACGCCACCGGTAGAACGGCACGCTTCCTCCCACCCCAGCAGACCCCGAGTCTTTGCACTGGACGAGGCGCAGGTGATCACGCTGTTGACAGTAACGAGGCATTACGCTGGTACTGTGTCAACGTTTTCATACTTGTTCTTCGTGTCTCGTGTTAGCGAGGGAGTGCCAAGAACAGATAAACAATGGCCTCATTCTCTCGCATCCACGCTTGAGCTTTCACATATTTATGCACCGAAACTAGAGTCCCCTGTCCATATACAAGCCCTATCGACCTTTTGGTGATTTCCCCTGACCGCTTCATAAGCCCTGGTTCAGCCCATTTACACAATGTTGCCCCTGTATACCACACAGCTCCATTTCTCTCTATCCCATGCACGTCTCACACCCTCCTGCATGTTCAGGCCCCAGATGACTCAAGGGGTATTTCGCTTCAGGCAATAAATCACAATCGTATCTTTTTTTTTCTGAGTTTTCATGTTCAGAGTCTCTAAGGAGGCTTTGGTAAATGCACATCACAGCACTGACTGCAAAATGTCAAGCTATCCATCTCACTTTATTTGCACGTTTAAGCCAGAGTCTCACATTCCGTGAAAACTGTCATTTCCTGAAACTGTCGTCGTTTCACTGAAGGTCTGCCTGCAGGACACTCTATACCAAAGGTCTTCAAGAGTGTCTTATAGTGGTCGGGAACTTGCTCCTGACTTGCTCTCGATGGGCCACAAAATGTCGCTTTTCCAAACGTTGAAATGAATCGCTTAAGCTGAGTGGCATATCAGAGACATCATTTGAAGAGAGAATCACCATTTTCATCATGTCAAGTTTACTCAGGATGCAGAGATCTTTGACAGCAGTTGTCAAAGCTTTCGCAATGAAAGCAGATGAGTTAATAACTCCACCAATGCACAGTGTTATGCCCTGCGGATGTCACATAATGTACATCGAGAGCATCGTGTTTTCAAGAATGTATGTGCTTTCCTGAATTATAATAATTGTATGATAGTAAGACATGCGAGTCTTCGATATGCTCTCTGCATAGACAACGCTATTGATCGACTCTAAAAAAAAAAAAACTCAAAGCACAGCTCTTGCTACGCCAGCAAGCAGAAAGATGGAAGATACTTTGCATAATTTTGTGTATATTTTTGTAGAAAGTTTTTGTAACTGTTCATTTGTTCCACAAGCGGACCACTGTCTATGAGATCTTTTATATTTCAATCCATCAGTTGCATTCTCTTCTGTATGTGTTCGGTGGGTTGTATTAGAAAACTTCACAACTCATATCTCACTGGAAAAAAAATCACTCATGATTCTGAGTGTGAACACGTACGTACAGCAGAGTCATGATGTTTGCTTGATAAACTCCTCTTCATGTTGTCCAAACTTTCTTACGGTCTCATATTTCCTCTCAGATGTCACTGAATACTTCAGCTCCAGCAACAAGACTTGTAAATCCAGCGCACATCAGCATTGGATTGGAATATTCTTCTCTAACTTGCACACGAATCTTGCCTCTAAGATTGATGAGAATCTGTTTCTCCCATTTCATCCACCTGTTCTCACTTGAGAGTGTAGCAGCATTGCCTCTTGGGATTTACCCCTTCGGTAAATGAGGCAGCTTGCGTTTGATTTAAGCAAGGTGGATAACGTTGATAATCAATAAAAGATGATTACAATCAACGATAATCTTATAATTCGAAGGCAAATCCTGTCTCTCTATTTTGTTTTTTTCACGCAAGACTTTACCAGTAGGAATGACATATAACCCTCCTACAATTTCTTTTTCTAGTTTTTCTTTTCTCGTCGAAATGTAGTATATATTGATCTTTTAATCTTCGAGCCACAACTTAATCCCCTATGATCAATGAGCTTTAGCTGTATGCGCATCTGGTATTGTCCATAGTCAAAACTTGGAAAGTTAATTGAAAAGAAAATCAAGAATTACACAAATACACGCATGCTTACGAACAAACGAACATACACACAAAGACACAAACGTAAATACACAAACAACTTCCTCTTGATAATACATTATTTATATGCATCTATATAATACATAACATGAAAGAATTGTTTTCTATCATACATCTGTTCATTTTCACATAATCTATCCATTCCATAGCTTGTTGCTATATGCTTGACGTAAGGGAAACATATTTTAAGTAACTAGCACCATACAACACGCATTACAACCTCCATAGACATACTTAGACCAACAAAGCCTCACTTAATCCGGCTGGGATACAGTTGAACTAAGCTGCAGCTAAATGTATTAATCATTTTCACCAACTGACATTCTACCCTACCGGAACCTACTATAACTGAATAGATGGTGCTCTAAGTAGCTGTTGAATAAGGTTGACGGAAAGTAGGTATCCTGAATATTATGGTTACAAAGTACGCCTCGAGAGTTAAAAAATAAGTTAATAAACAAAATTAAGTGACTTTACCGATACTTTTTGTAATACAGTACATGATGATATACCTCGTTTTATTTCTATGAACAAAACACTCATCTACCACAAGGGTAAATGCTCTTAATCTTATTTTGACATCAGGGTGAAAATCAAGAGAACATCGACAGCACTTCCTCGACACAGTTGCTCCCACGGTCATGTAGCCATCTCTGTCCTGGTTTCTCCTCAGCCAGGGTCACCACCATGACCAACAATGGAGCGAAATTCAGGTAATATTTTCCTCTGTTTTTCTTACGATAATGAAGACGTATAGAGCACTACCCTCATGGGTCACAGTGTATAGGGTATAGCGAAGATGGACACTGACTAATGGACATCTTCACTATACCCTCATCTTCACTACACTCTCAGCCACAATGGCATATAAAACAATCCTTACGGGTCAGGTCAAAGATCCCGAAGTACAAGTAGGTGCGTTTGACTTGACCCTTAACGTGCAGGGCAGTGGGCAGTGTATGTGTGGAATGGTGGCGGTGATCGTAAAAGAGGTGTGCAAGTTACCTACGTGTACACTCGTGGTGCCCCATCTCTTGGACATTTCTGCTGTCATTCAACTTCTTGATTTGTGCATGCTGTCTGCATTAGCCATTCCTTTAGTCATTTGATTCCATTCATCATCCACTATAAAAGTACTTTCTCACTTTTTTCTCTTTGACGTTTCTTGCTTCATTTCATGTTATGTCCTCTGGATGTTACATCCCTACATCCCTCGAAGAACTGTTCACTATTTCAAAAACTTATAGGTTGTGATCATGTCGCCCTTCACTCTACTCTCTTCCAAGGCGGGCAAATCTAAAACCTATAGCCCTTCCATATAACTCAACTCTTTTTTTATTCTGGTATCGCCTTTTATTGCCCTCCGCTCTTCCTCTGTACCTTCTCTGCTAGCTCTTTGTGCTTCTTCTAGGTGCGGTCACCAAGCCTGAGGAGCATATTTCTAGTTCTGGCCTTACGTGAGGTTGTGAATGTGATTTTGTGTGTTACGGAGAGAAAGTTTCACATTCGTGTCGCCCTGCCTCTTAACCCTGTATATATATATATATATATATATATATATATATATATATATATATATATATAGGCATCATGACTTTACTAATATGTGTGTATGCACTCCATCCCCCCCCCCCCTTCCTTTTCACCCAACCTCTGGTTGTTCTATTCCTGCATTTTTCGACGAACTGTTCATTGTCTACGTCATCAAGTTGATTTAAAAAGTTATCCCTGCATCCCTCGAAGAACTAACTGTTCACTGTCCGCGTCATCGATCTGCTTCAGAATCTTAAAAGGGACGTGACCAGGTCACCCCTTACTCTACTCTCTTCCAAGGTGGGCAGATTTGCTGTGACTCATCTCTCTTAATTCAGGTGCCACCGTTGTTGCTCTCCTTTGGACCTTCTCTAGTAGTTCTCTGGGGCTTCTTCACGTGAGGAGAACGAAACCTTACCCGTATACCCGAATGCTATACTTATATATGCCAGCAGACAGCTTGTCTCCTTTACTATCCTCCTAATATGGGACTCTGGCGACAGGTAAGGGACCATGTCAACTCTCAGGTGTTTTCGCTGACAGATTCCTGCATATTCATATTGAAGTCTTCTTTCACTGACTCCCATCCTCATTACTTTAGATTTCAACCGTCATATATCATATTATGTGTGTGTGTGTGTGTGTGTGTATGTGTGTGTGTGTGTGTGTGTGTGTGTGTGTGTGTGAGTGTGTGTGTATGTGTGTGATTACCTGCTTTTACCTATTCGTAATGTACGGGGAGGGAGGTCTACGCTCGTGGGGGCCCCATCTCTTTTAACATTCTCTGTTATCAAACAGCATTTGAAACCTATGTGCGCTGTCTGCATTAACCATGTCCTTAGTCATTCCATGGCCTTCGTCCACCACTCTTATACAGTAGAAGTACTTTTTGTGACACCAATTGAAACGAGTTTCCTGCTAAATTTTCATATTACGTCCTCTTGTTGCTCTAACGCTACAACTCTCGAAGAAGTGTTCACTATCCACGTCATCGATCTGTATGTGTGTGTGTGTGTGTGTGTGACTGGGTACCTATGCTAATCGTACATGACTGTGATGCACAGTTGTGTTTACCCACATACATTAACGCTCTGTTTGGAGATTTAATCAGAGCAAATTCGCATCCATAAGAAAAAAAAAAAGCATCAAGCTTGTTTATTCTCCCATCAGTAATAACCGGGTTTACTGGAAGAACTGAATTCCTTCCTCCTCTCTACGGCATCTGGATACAATGTACACTCGAATATATGTCATATGTTCCGCCTGAACATATGCCGGTGTTTACCACATAACACGTGTACACTTTAGTGCGCATGAATCCCTAATTTCAGTCGTACGGAGAGGCGCGAGCGAGCCTTGGAGGAGGAGGAGGAGCGAGCGTACGGTAAGTCTGCCAAAGACATAACTCAGATGGGAGGAGCCACAATGATGCCGCGACGCGCCTTAGCCCGGTGCAGATGTCGCATATCTTTAGGGTGACTCCTTGAGCACTATCTCTCTTCTCTGCCATTGTGTTTTCTCTATACCCGGTTTCGGCACCGGCGTTCTTGGCAAAAGCATTTTAACCTATCGTTACTGCGAGAGGAGACACGACACTATCGACCGACCGTCGGCGGGAGAAACTTTTGTTTGCCGTCGTCCATGCTTACCCGCGTCAATCTCCGACAATTAGATTCGTACTAGACCACAGAGTGACGTGACTTTCTACAGTCTATGGCGCCCTGGGTGGGTGTGAGTGAGTGAGTGAGTGAGTGAGTGAGTGGGCGTGCAGCCCGCCACACGACGGAGGAGGGAGGCTACCGAGGGCGGTGGCAGAGGGAGGAGGAGGAGGAGGAGGAGGAGGCCGTGTTGCATTGTCACGGTTTCTCTTGCTCTCCTGCCGGGTTACCTGTGCGGTTAGTGAGTGCGGGGGACGGGGTGCGACAAGACGTGCTGGATGGTGCTGCCGCAGCAGACCTGAGACTCCTGTGTTCTCGGACCCGAGAGGACGAAGACCACTAGACCTGGAGAGACACCAACGTACCCCAGGCCTATAGTACTCTCAGACTAGGACGGACCAGCAGACCCATTGGTTCTATAGTGTTGTCAGACCTATCCGGTCCACCAGACTCGGGACTCGTAATAGTGTTGTATGGCTCGTGTGAACTACGAAAACAGACAGGACCACTAGACCAAACCGGACCATCCGACCGAGCTTTTTTTTTCATATGTTGTCAGACCAGGGTGGACCGTCAGTACCCAGGTATCCAGTGTTAACGAGATAAAAAAGAGAACCATCCGAGCAATAACTCGGGTGTTGTGAGACCAAAACTTAAGACTGTTTACACCTACCGATCCATACCTCTTGAAAACAGGCGAGACCAGTTAACGACAAACCCTTGTGTTTTATGACTAAGATAAAAGAAGTGTTTGCAAAAACTCTTAGCAAGACGCTCTTTAACTTCATTACTTATGAACTTGTAAGACACACAACTGTGTAAGGGGAAGTTGCACTGGAAGACTTCAGTCACCGACGTTGCTTTTTCAGTCCGACTCACTCGCTACAGCCTGTGACGGGCGGAGGATTTGATTAAAGGATTTCTGTTCATGAAAACTGAAGTATTCCATTTTCTTAACCCCCCAAGAACTGATCATTTATTTGCTCAGACTTCCTGGCAAAAGTGCTGCAATAAATGAAGGGAAACAGAACAAGAGGAAAGTCAAAGACTTACATAAGGATAAATATGAAGTGATATCACGATTCTCAAAAGAAGTGAGGTGATCAGCTGAGCGTTAGTTCTGCACGTCTTGCAGCTAATGAGGCGCAGAAGTGAGGTTAATTTTGGGAAAATTCGGTTTACTGCGATTGAGCAAGTTGATCACAAAGCACATATCCCACCAAAATCCTACATATTCTAGATAATATTAATAAAAACAAAAATAACAGTAATAATAATAATAATAATAATAATAATAATAACAATAAGAAAATAGATTAAAATTATAATAACAAAAGTTTTGCTAGCGTATAAGTGTGTCGGCAGAGAGAGGAAGCCGCCACCTCCGTGAGGCGAGGGTAAGCAGTGGTGTGACACCCGACATTCTTCTGATGATCTCAACAAACACACCAGCACCGCGCCAACCACCAGCCGACTGAGAAGGGCCTCCTCCTCCTCATCCTGCCTGCCATTCAAAGCCTTTGTTGTATACATACGACGACAGAACGCCTATAGGAAGATAAGACGCGCGGACGATGAATGAATAACGCGTAACAAACGGCCGTAACAAGGCCGTAACTAAAGGGAGGCAATCCAGTGAAGTGTGACCAAAAGCTAAACGCGAGCGGACAAAGAGGTAAATAATACCGAGTCACAACAGATACGCGGATGAATCTAGGGGTCAAAAAATAGTCAGAGACAGAGAGTGGAAACGTAAATACAACAGAGAGCGTTGTGTGTGTGGGGGGTGGGGCGCGTGTGTATGTGTGTGTGTATGTGTGTGTCGAGTTGGTCGCGATCCGTGAATTCGGCCCGACCATAACTTGACAGGGAATGTAGAGCGTCACCAGAATGACTGGCGCCCTTCTCGCTGCCTTGAACCGGGAGTTGCCGTTCTTTCCCAACGAAAGAACGTAAATAACAAAGGACTCAGACACCACCATCCATCTTCGTAAGGGATCAGGGAAAGCTTAGAGTAACTGCTAAACCTGCGAGAGAATATTAAGTTCAGCAAGATGATCCTTGACGCGAGGCTGGTATGTGTGCTGGTGTGTGTCTGCCTTCACACACGGACGCACGCTGCAGCAGTTCCAGCCATACGTTCTCCGCCGCCACAGAGGGATGTCCTGCTGACACAGTTACTCCGTGCCCTAGAGCTGTACAACGTCAAGGGCGCTGCCAAGGGAATGAATTCCTCGGTGGGATATTCGGACAGCGAAGCCACGAAATTCCCGCCAGACACGTCGGCGAACAAGAGAAACATAGAGGACATGGCGGTTCTTGTTTACCTGTCGTCTTCGAGCGTCACAGAGCCGCAGGGAAGGCCAGAACCAAGGGTCAGGATTGAGTATGTCCCCAAAGAACTGGTCTTCGGAAACGCCCAAAACTCTAGCGGGACCTTATATCCGGTCCAGTATTTTGCTGTGAGAAAGACAAAGACAAAAAGCGAAGAAGATTCGGTCCATCGGCTTCGCTTGGAGGGGAAGGAAGCTCTTCTGAAGAGGAAGGTTAACGGGAGGTCGACTGACAAGCCTGCTAAGCGAAGCGAACACCCAGCGAACCACGGGAGACCCCTCATACGGAGGTCCAGACGGGAGCTCTGGTCCTCACACAAACCGTCCGAAGGGCCGGTCCAACACGGACTTTCTGCCAAGCAACCTTCCTGGAATCTGCCACTTGTGTACGAAGGAAGCGAAGCGGCAAGCACCGGCGAAGAGACTCGCGACCTACTTGTGATGCAGGAGCAGCAGCAGCAGGAGGAGGGAGCCATTTCACGCCAATTTGGGCCCCTTGCCAGCGTGGGATCAGGGCTGCTCTCACAGTTACAATTCGCCTTCTCCAACACCGGCGTCGTGGTCTCGATTCTCATCCTCTGTGTGAGTTCTTTACTAACCAAAAACTTCTTTTACGTAATAACCAAAAGAAAAAATAATTAGTCTAACGGTAAATTACTTCATAATGAGCCGTTAGATTAGGCTCTACACCGTAATACAATAGCGTTCCTTCCTATTTAATAACTAGGCTAAGTTCTGTATTCTAAAGACTAGGCTAAGTTCTGTATTTAACGACTAGGCTAAGTTCTGTATTTAACGACTAGGCTAAGTTCTGTATTCTAACAGAGTGTTTCTAGGCTAAGTTCTATATCCTAACACAGTGTTCTTCCTTATTCAGTGGTTAGGTTAGGTTCTGAACACAATCTTCCCCCGAAACTAGCCTATCAATGTTCCAACGTACACAGCGTTTAAGTTTGGTTCTGTAGCCTAACCCTGTTCCTCCCTTAACCGCGACTAGGTTAGTTAGGTCCTGCAGCTTGAGTAGATCGTCTGCTCTACTGCAACAAACACTATTTGCCCTCTTGCCATTGATGGCTGAGCTAAGCACCTGAATAATCCAAGCCTCGTTCCTTTAGACAGTGAGACTTCCAAAACAAGCCCCGTTGTATGCTCTTCCGGATCTCCATGCACTTTGTAATTTCACTTAAAAACTACAGCATTTCAGGTATTTACATCTTTTCCAAATTGTCTATTCCTTGACCTTTCAAGCTGCAACCTTTAAGAACAGCCATGAGAAAGGTCAAAAAAAAAGTAGCTACGTTTCTCAAAGCGCGTTCGTGACAATAACAATAATAAGAAAAAAAAAAACAAGGCAGCTCCTCGAGTGAAATTATAGGTAGTCTTGCCTTCAAGGTTTAATTGCTCCCTGATTAAGGCGTAATTACCTCCAACTGCTTAATCCTTTATCATTTGTCTCGTCACGACGGGGGTTTGGCGACCATTATCCACCAAAACACTGCTTTCAAGCGGCCGTTCCTGAGTCACAGCCAACCAACCAACCGTTCGCGACACCAGATTTATTACGTCTTCTTCTCAGCTGTGATTCTCCCGCTAAATCATCACCACATTTTCGGTCAGCGGTATTTTCTCTACTTATCCTAGATGATAAATGTTATATTGTATGAGTACATTTGGTAATCTTTTTGGTTATATTTCTCTTTTAATATAATTTCCATCATCTACTATGCAAACTGTTTGTTCTTTAACCTTTATCATAAGTCAATTTTGTGATGGAAAATTTTACCTAAATTGCTAATTATAGCTAATTTCTTTAAATAATTCCCTTACATCTGATGTATTGCCACATTAATGTAATCCTGTTCGGAAAAGAAAAGGAAATTCAACATATTCTCCGGTCCTAAGCGACCGGTGTTCACCCCGTATCTAGTTGTTCATTTAATCTCTTGAGCACGATGATACGACCCTTAAGTAGGTAGGGTCAGAGGACATGACTTATACCCAAGCAAGAGTCGTCCCCACGTGTTCAGAAGGTTAATTAAAGGCCATCCGGACCTCCAACATCCACAGGCAGTCCTTGTAAGTATGGGCTAGGCTTTCTATTTTCTCGGGCGAATGATTTCAAAGTTATTGTGTTTCACTTACACACGACTATCGTAACTTAATCGCATTGCTTTTTTTTCTCTCTAATGTAAACCAACAGTGAATGAGACAAAGATTTAATCACTTGCATAATTAATTTAGAAATATCTAAACGAATAACTTTGCTTATGTCATCACTGTCATTACTGTTTTGTTTTTTTTTTGTCATGAGCGGACGTCCTAATCATATGATCCTATGTCAGTTTTTAATGGAATATGTGTCTTTTTCATACAATATATATATATATATATATATATATATATATATATATATATATATATATATATATATATATATATAGATAGAGAG
>JAYMFT010215100.1:0-11448 GCA_038088735.1 Panulirus argus
ACGCTAACCGCTACACCACGGGAGTTACTCTCAAAGGCTATTTTGTTTCTACACAAACATTTTTTTTTTTTTTCAAGACTCTTTCCCACACAGCCATCCTAGATGCTAAGTTGATGCAGAGTCGGACAGTTATGTTACTGTTGTAATTACTCACGAGGGTGTTTTGTTGCTGCATAGCCATTCTGGAAAGCTTTTGTCGCTGTTACATAGCCATTCCTGGAGGCTAGTTTGCCTGTATCGTTGCTTGTTATTCTTGGGTGTTGGGGGGGGGGGGCTAGGGGTTACTTTGCTTTTTCAGTGTTATTCTCTGAAACGATGATGTAACCCGTTTGTCCTGAACGGCTGCAGTGATGGTGAGAATTTTTGTTCTTAGAAGCCGTTTCTTCGAGACGAAGCTGAGTGCATTTGGAAGCTGCTTTTCATGTTCCTCTCAACGCTTGGAATTAGCCTCTCCAAGGGAGGCTGAGTGCATCAGGAAACTGCGTCTGGTCTCGTTGCTTCCCGCAGCTAGAGGTTAAGCTTGTGGTTACATCACCTTGCCCCCTGAGCTGTAGCGGAATCTTGAACTTCTTGTGTTGTAGCCTGCGGTGTGGGTATGGTTAATTCATGCTTAGTCTAGGCATGTGGAAGAAGACTTGCGTTGCGTGGCGACTTGTCTTGCCCGGCTGGGAGTTTTACGGAGTTAACTCGAGGTGGCATCTGCTGAAATATGATTCCTCACACATGTTTATGCAAGAGGGTCAACCGAATTTACTTCATTTGTTCAATGGAATGTGGTGAATACATTAGGTCATCTAGTTGATGTGTTTGCTTCTGTCTCGACTGACCGTAGCAGATGCGATGTTCTCAGTAGCTTTTGATAGAGGTTGGTGTTCAGCCAACGCGCTACTGATCTAGTATTTTTCACTGATTCCTTATAATACGTCTCCATAAAGCAGCTAGAATTTCAGGCGTCTTGAACGTTAGGAATCGGAGTGTTATATATACTCCCTGCGTGTCGTAAAAGGCGACTGAAAGGGGAGGGAGCGGGGGGCTGGAAATCCTCCACTCCTGTTTATAATTTTCCAAAAGAAGGAATAGAGAAAGGGGGCTTAGTAAGGATTTTCCTTCTAAGGCTCAGTCCTGTTCTTAACGCTACCTCGCTATAACGGGAAATGGAGAATAAATAAATATATATATATATATATATATGTATATATATATATATATATATATATACATCAACAACTATAAAGTAAAGGTAATAACTTTTTAAAGAGCAACATTTAACATAACAGTAATTTCTCTTCTCAAATCTCTCTTTTCTTTAATTATTTTTTTTCTTTTATAATTATTTTTTTTTCTTTTATAATTATCTTATTTTCGAACCCCTACATATATATATTGTTTATATATGTGGAAGCTGGAGCTATGTTCTGTTACTTACCTTTTCAAGATGTGAAGGAAATACATCATCCTACATAATAATATAGCGTAAAGAATTCATGAAGGAACTCGAACTTTTTGAAGCGAATTAAAGAGTAAAGTCTGTAGTATATTTATTGTCCTTCAGCGCACGAATGCTTTTTGTTGTAAGTGTGTGTGTGTGTGTGTGATTACTTGTCCGTAGTGTCGACATTCCCAATTGATCTAGTTTATCACATTTATCCATCACTGTTCCTACTGGTATACAATAAAAGGCACTTCTTCAACGTCTTTTCCTCCACCACATCGCTTGCTCACTTTCCTGTTATGGCCTCTGGCTGGCTCTATCCTTTGCATCATTTCGAAAAACCTTTCCCCCCCCTCCCCTCCCCTCCCCCGCCGCGACATCATCAAAACTGGTTTGAAAACTCGGAGGTTGTGATCGAGTCACCCCCTATGCGTGTGTGTGTGTGTGTGTGTGTGTGTGTGAGTGTGAGTGTGTGGAGGTCGAGCCCAAGGGTGAGGAGGGCAGGGTGGGGGTTAGGGGGTTCGGGGAGGGGTGGGAGGGAGGGAGGGAAGCAGGAGAGACATGCGGGTGACGTGGCCGTTGGAGGGGGAGGGGGGAGGGGGGGATGTTAGTGGCTGACATCTGTTGCTTCTCCCCCACACCCTGCCGCTTGCCTCTCTCTCTCTCTCTCTCTCTCTCTCTCTCTGTAGGTAGGGTAAGCGGTAGGTGGTACTACCCACCTGGGTATCAGGAGGGTTAGTTAGGGCTGCGTAGCGAGCCAGCACTTCAGTGACTGTCAAGTGTCACTCCTTTGGCCCAGTTTGTTGCGTTGTCCTTCTGCGTCACCCTCACGTGGGCAGCTGGTGTTAAGCCACAAGCATACAGTCTCTTCTCATACCATACGTGTCTCACACGACTCGATCTTTCTTAACTCTGTATTTTCCAGCGGTGAGCGCTACGGGCTATAGCTCTGCCTTTTGGCAAAAATTTTGTCGTTAAGTGCGGTCTCTCTCTCTCTCTCTCTCTCTCTCTCTCCACGCAACCCAAGCACTGACCCTGGGGAAGCTGGGGACGGGCCCCATCCCCTCAGCTCGACCCCCCCCCCACACACACACACACTGGTATCAGAACCTGTTACTCTGATAATAATTTTATATATTTCTTCTGAATTACCGCCAAATTGGGGAGACGGGGTCATGAACACCGGTGCTCTGACGTTCCGAACTGAGGTTTATATTTCCGACCGAATACTATTCATTTAACGCAAAGGATTATAAGCCATTCATATATTGTACACTCGTAAAAGATGCGTCTAAGAGGAAATCATTCAACACTGTAAAAAAGAGGTTAAGTTCGATGGGTTCAACGGAGAAGTCGTGAAGTGGAACCTGCCTAGGGTGTGTCTGGGGGAGGGCTTTGCCACCTCAAGGTCAGGTGGACCACATGACCAATATGCTGCCACACACACACACACACACACACACACTCCTCCGTCATCACCCCCACGCGGCCTCATTCACCCCTCCCACATGGTGGTGTTCCAGCCTCCCACCCACTCTGTTACAGCCCACCCCCACCCCCCCACCCCCCACCTCCCCTCCAGTGACCCCCAGCCTCCGCTGTTACAGGTTCGTGCTGCTGCCGCCGCTGCTGCTGCTGCTGCTGCTGCTGCTTTCCATCCGGCCGAGTCTTGCGGCGATAACAGCAGCAAGCGACAACCTCCCCCGCTCAGGACTGGTTCCCAGATGAGACGATACCACGTTTCAATGGCGCCTTTCCTTCATGCCGCTCCTCCCTTGCCGACCTCGCCGACACGGGGCCTTAGAAGCAAGACGAGCTCTATTTTACGAGATGTTCGCCACGATGAGCCACTCAGCTGTACAATACCCGCACAAACACGGATGTTTCGAGACGTTGTTTTGTTTTCTCGTGCATGGTGGATGTCGAGTGCAGTTATTCAGTTGCCTTGAAGAGCGTCTCCGCACCCCAGCGGCCTGACGCCCTCGCCAGGACAGGAACCGCTCGGCACAAATCCGTGAATAACTGTTCGAGCAAGTCTGACATCACTCTTTGCACGAGCATTACTTAAGCTCCGATGTAAAGAGCAGCAGGTCGTCCTTCGCCACAATGATCTGCTTATCAGGAAGTCTTTGTGTTCCAATGAAGTATACATCGTGACAGGGGCAGACCAGCTCCTCCCAAAAGGCCGGCGTGGCGTGTGTGGCGGGGACACACCAGCTCCCCTCCGGAGCGCTGCGGGAGGGACGGATGTGACTGTGACAGAACAGCCCCTCACTCGAGGTAGGAGGGACGGGTGTGACCGAACAGACCAGCTTCACACCGGAGGATGGCTGGTTGAGTGTGACGGGGACAGAACAACTCCTTTATTCGGATGCAGTGAATGATGAGGTTGATAAGTTAACAAATGCATGTACCGCAAAGGACGGAATCTATTATCCCCTAATTGTACGTGCGAGCAGCCATAAAACAATCATGCTGGACGAACATGAAGAGATTCCTTTTGTCTTTAGACAACATGAAATTAACACAAGGAGTTCCGTTTACCATCGTGGTATTATACAAGAAAAACTATATATACGTGCAGTTCTATTAACAGGATCAAAAGAGGCCTTGTTGTTGCTGGGCGACAGTTATTCATGGGAGTTTGCCCCTTCTTTTGACATTGAACAAACCGAATTCAGTCTTTGCCACCGAGGCTACTATCTCTCCCTGCAACATTATGTTCTCGAATGTTGCAAAATGATTTTGTTCAGAGTTTACTGGTGCCGAACACACCAAGATATGTGTAAACATTGCATTCATAACAAAGGCCTCCCTCAGATCTTAAATCTTAAAAAGGTATCCTAACTTTGTCTATTGTACATAGTCCCCTCGTTATATATCTTGATGCATACCGGTAATCCAGTCACTGTAGTTCAACGTTTTGTAAACTTCATTATCAATATAAACTGCTGAATAATTCACTCAATGTTACCCACTTCTTGCTAAAATCTCTATCCCTATGTAACTTGTAAGTCAATCCGTGAGGCCCAGACCCTGGATATTTTTATGCACTCTGTAGCCTCTTCTGCGTCCCCTTCCACAGGTTGGGTAGGAGCCCTCAATATATTCGCTGCTCCTGAGGCAAAAAAAAAAAAAGAAAATATAGAAGGACGGGAGGAGTATGATGGCAACAGCGAGCTCCTCACAGAAGGTCGGTTAGACGAGGCGCAGTGCACATGTGTGTGCGTGTGCGCGCGCTTACCGGCGCCGTGTGGCCGCACTCATTATGCGCTGACGGAGGGCCGCAAGTGTTGCCCTTCACAACAGGTGTCTCGGCTCCGCTACGCTTTTGGCTGCCTTATTGTCCCCTCCACCCACACCATGGACTACACAAGCTACGCCACCCAGACCAGACCAGACTTATTCGTTGTCCCTCTACTCTCTCTCTGGACTACACTGGCTACACTAACCTAACCAGGATAGGACGTGACACCCTCACTGTGTGCGAAGTGAGGGTACAGCTTGACACCCTCTTTGCTACACTGAGCCTACACCACCTTAACCGTTACTCCATGCTACACTAGCTGCATTAGCCTGGCCAGGAGAGGACTTGGGGAGCACGACATTAATTAGGATGTCTAGAGAGGCTTGGGTTAACTTAGAACAGACAAGGCTGCTTGATAAACTGTGGAGGTAAGAGAAACGAAATTTGATATGCTCATTACCCTTCAACTCGTTAGTATGCGTATTGACTAACATTAAATGGTGTTCTGTAACACCCAAGCGTCGAGTTATAAAGGTTCCAGTGTGCTATTTAAGAACAGGAGAAGCAGTGTGTTAGGCATGGTGGGGTAGATTGTACAGGACAGTTGTGCGGTGAGGGAGTGTTCGGAGGAAGTTTATAGCAGTGGAAGGCCATCTCTGGGGACTAAGTTATGTGTCTGGGGTGGTGAGGACTGGTGGTTTCCGTTGAGGAGCATGGGTGGCGGGTGCAACGGAAAGGAAGGGTTCTCAGTGCTGGCCATACACTGTGGTGTGGGACGTCCAGAAAGGGAGCAGTGTGTGTGTGTGTGTGTGTGTGAAGGAAAGCCCAGAGGGGTGATTATTGTCAGGTATGTGTGTCAGGGGAGGTGAGCGTGTTGCTGGCGGGTAGAGGGTCGGGAGGAGTGTGAAGAATGTGTTGGAGGGAGGCAATTCAATTCAGATTCATTCCTGCATTTACCGTCCCACATGCTATGGCGTGGGCAAGATGTTACAAGCACTTGGGTAAGCTTAGGGATATAAAAGGATGAGGTTACAGTTGTTTACATTGGTGAAATTCCAGTTGCAGTGTGTTATGGTGGGCACGGCCGTGATAGCACCGTACGTAATGGTAGGGCAGAGAGCAGCAGTATTCGAATGCTCCTTATTTTCCCTTGTTATGTTACGCTCAAGTTCTGTCGAGCGCTGAGAGCAAGACAGCTTTCATGAAGGCACACATACTCTCGTGGGGCATGGTTCGTGAACCCAACGAACCATAAAGCCTACCTACTTTACAAGACTTCCTCAACAAATATGCTGTCGCTTTAAGCAGGAGACTTCCGCGTGCAAACGTTTGAAGCGCCACCTGCCTCATTTTTGTATAATGACTTCAGCTGCTAACAGAGTTGCGTCACGCCCTCATTTGCATATTCAAGGCTAACGCTCGTGTGAGAACTTTGCAACTATGTGTGTGGGGGATGGTTGCGACGAAGGTCGTTGGCCTGCGTTTACCTCGTATGCCTTTTTGCTTGCCTAAGTGCACTCGAGACCCGTCCTACGCTTATTTGGTGCAATATGAGCTCGGTAACAGCACTCCGGCTCGGCCTGCTGTATTCAGGCTGGCTCGGTAGTTGGTCTCCAGTGCATAACTGTGGCATGCTCTGTGGTCCCCAAGGGAACCCTGCCGTTGCCCACCTGCTTCATCTCGTCCGCACAACTGACCTTTTGTCAGACAGAAGCTGCTGCTGCTGCATACCATCATTCCGGGACGAACCCGGAAACTGCTCCTTCATGTCATCATTCTCGGATGATCCGGAAAGTTTGTCTCGTGTCATTGTCATGACCGGATGATCATTCAGGCCATCAATGCAGGATGATCACCCAGAAGTACCGCTTCATATCATCATACCCAGATGATCTGAGAAGCTGCTGCGTTGTATCTTCATTCACCGGATGGTCCCAGGATATCATCGTTCCCGGATGATACCAGAGACTGTTTACATGATCGTACCCGGATGATACCAGAAGCACGCGAATGATATCAGAGACAGTATGAACTCTCTCTCATCCGTTTTACCCACCGAGTATCTGCAAATAGACGAAAAAAGAATCAGTTCCATCAATATGGCACAAATATGACATACTCGTAATAAAAATGGGACATTTTACACCAGACCATATTCTTGCTATATAACAGCCTAGGAATATGGAAAGTGTTGAAAGTTATGATGTTAAACTGCCTCATTTTCATCTTTAAGTTGCTTCATTTTCATCCTCCATAATAAAACGCTCGTTACATTTTCGAGGGGAAATGTCCAATTGGATCGAGAGGACTCAGGGCGCAGCACAAGAGGCACCACCCAAAACTCATTGATGATGTTTATCAGAGCACTTGTGCTCTCTCGACTTGAACGTTGCTGTATACTAACACTGTCCCTATAAGGCCGGCGAAATAGCTGGGCGGGAAAACCCTACGGGGCGAGTTTACTTCTAGCACTGGTTTAGTGAGTTACTGGAACCACTTTAGGGGGAGTGTTGAAGGTCAACATTCTCTCACTACTCGACGGGACGTAGAATACTGGAAGTCCATAACATTATGTGTGTCGACTGTAGAGGTTAGAGGATTTACTCTGCACTAGGCACATTAAAAGAATTGTGTTATGGAAAAAAAAAAAGGAAAGCAGTAAAAAAAGAAAAATGTAAGTTAAATTCAATGGAATGTGGAGGTACGTTTTTACAGTCACAGGGAACACTGTAAACATCCGGGGTACGACACCTCTGAATTACCAGCGAACAAAAAACACACAACGCTGGCGGTCCTGTGAAGGCCGTTAGACTGAGCGATTAGAATACCTTTCATATTGTTCGTGATCACACGGTTTCCAGAGGATGTATACGTATATGAAAGCCTTGCGAAAGAAATAATTTGGCAAGGCGGCTGAAGTGGATGGTACTGTAGATGAATTTCTTAAGAAAGGGGTTGACTGTGTTCTTGTTTGTTTAGTAAGAATTTTCATTGTATGCTTGAGGTGCCTGGGGATTGGTAGAATACATGTACAGTGCGAGTGTATAAAGACAAGGGGGATAAGATAAAGGTGTTTTATAGATTTAGTCTTGAGAATATTCATTACCCCGATAAACATAGACAAAGCAGTTTAGCGAGAGTATGGGTGAAGGGCACATATCTAGGGGGTAGATGGAGGCCAGTATAGAGCCAACAGTCAGTACAATACATCGACACAGAAGGGTGACAGGTGGGCCCGAGTGGGGACCAGGGACCCAAAGGGGCCCCCTCCCATCCTAGGGGAAGGGAGCTCTAGGATACATCAAATACATGATATATAGTTAAAGGATAATATCAGACAGCAACATAGGTAACAATATCTATTTGATGCAGAACAAGTTTAAAGTATGTTATTCACATACAGAACCTCTTGTTAACATTCGAATTACAGTTTATACACAAACAAATTACATGTACACTAAGGTATGCATTTGGAACAGGACACAGTGTACATATACTGTGTTCAAACTACAGAGGTATAAGCTTGTTGAGTGTACCTGATAAGTTGTATGGGAGGGGTGTAATGGAGAGGGTGAAGACATGGACAGAGCATCAGATTACGGAGGAACAGTGTGGTTTCAGAAACGGTAGAAAATTTGTGGATTAGATGTTTACTTTAAAGAATGTGTGTGAGAAATGCTTAAAGACGGAAAAAATTGTATATAGCATTTATGGATCTGGAGAAAGCATATTATAGGGATGATATAGATACCTTGCGGAAGGTCTTAAGAAAAGCATTTAGAAGCAGTGAGATGTTTTTATCAAGAGTGTAAGGCATGTTTGTGAGTGGAAAAAGAGGAGAGTGAGTAGTTCCAAGTGAAGGTTGGTCTTCGGCAGGGTTTCGTGCTGTCTCCATTGCCGTTTAATTTTTGTATGGACGAGATGGTGAGAAACGTAAATGCGCGAGTCGTGGTGAAAGGGGCGAGGATACAATGTGTCGGGAAGTGAGCCAATTGTTGGTTGCTGATGATACAACACTGGTGACAGATTCGAGTAAGAAACTGCAGAAGTTGGTGACTGAATTTAGAAGTGTGTGTGAAAGGAGGAAGTTGAAGGTACATGTGAATAAAAGCAAAGTTATTAGGTTTACGCGGGAAACGGTGATCAAGTATGAAATATAGAGATAGATATGTAGGTCTGAAGAAAGCAAATACAATTGGCCTAGCTGAGGAAGGAGGTCAAAGCCATGCCGGGCGGGGGTGTAGTGGATCGCGCTCTGTTAGAGCAGAACTTGAATCCTTTGTGTACTGCAGCATCATGACCGGTATGCTGCTCTCCATGGAACCTTCTGAACCCGCCCGTCCCGAGCGGGAACACGTTTGGATCCACTTCTCCTCCACGGCAGATCGTTCGGGCTCGCTTAGTATGTCGTGGAGTAGTTCTGGACGCACCTAACATGTCGTTGAGCACGGCTTAACTCTCCTAACGTGCCTTGAAGCACGGCTGGACTCACCTAACATGTCGTGTAGCACGACTGGGCTCCTCTAACGTGTCTTGAAGCACGGCTGGACTCACCTAACATGTCGTGGAGCACGACTAGGCTCCCCTAACGTGTCTTGAAGCACGGCTGGACTCACCTAACATGTCGTGGAGCACGACTGGGCTCCCCTAACATGTCGTGGAGCACGGTTGGACTCACCTTCAGTTTGGCGGAACACACGCGAATGTGCACCGTCATCGGCGCCAACTGTCTAGAGGTCAGAACGCTGTGTCAACATTACTCTTTACCTCCACCAACTTCTCCACCTCCACCACCACCACCACCACCACCACTATCATCCCACAACCCCCGTCATCTCCCCCACTACTGCCAACACCAACTGCAACTTCTGCCACAGTTCACCACCTTTTTCATGGCCGCCCCCGTCGTCACCTATCACCACTGACAGCTCCATCTCCACCACTAAAGTACAAAACGAACTATCAGCCACACCACCACAACCTCATTTTCCCTAAAAGCCCCTTCGACCACTAAAGATCATTGGCCAATCAGTGACAACCACCATCGCCTCCACCACGCCACGACCCCCTCCAGTACCACTACCGCCCTCATCCACCACCTCTGTCAACTCGCCCCCACTATCCCCATCACTGCCTCCAACATCACCATACAGTGTGGCCATCACTCACCAGCAATGACCACTCTCCACCATGAAGCAGTGGTCTCCACCGTGCCCTCACCATCCCTTCTAGTCTACTGTGAAGTAGTACCATCACCCACTACGGCCTGCCCACTGCTTTACACATCTCATTAGCACCTCCCACCGCCACCACCCACTAACACCAGTATCCTCCACCACAGCCAACTAGCACCAGTATCCTCCACCACCACCATCTAATACCACTACTGTCCATCACTGCCCAGAATCTCTCGCCACCGCCACCACCCACCAGAGCAAATTTCCCTCAGCAGTGCCTCCCGCTGCCCACCACCGCACCGCCCACCAGCCCTAATATCCTCCGCTCAGAAACTATAACCATCTCCCCCACCAGCAGCATTACTTCCCTTTCCGCCACCATTGTCGTCGCCGTCGTCACCACCAGAGTCTCTGACTGAGGACACTGCTAATGCAGACAGCAGACATAAATAAATCTAAGATGTATGGCAGTAGAAAATGTTCAAGAGATGAAGGTAGTGCCCCACGATTGTAAAATTCCCTCCCATACAGTACAAATAGGTAGTTACATACAGTTCACGTCGTTACCACCATCACCACCACAATAAAAAAAAAGACTCCACCTACGTCGTCATCACTGCCACCATTACTACCCCTCCCATCATCACTACCATCTTCGAGGCTCGGCCTGTCACCTTTGCCATAAACACGCCGACCTTCAGGTTGGCGGACGCTTCTCCACATCACTAATGTCCCTGCTACCGCCAGCACCACCGCTACCACCTTCACTTCCAGCACCACCGCTACCACCATCACTTCCAGCACCACCATCAAAGGCGACGGGGAAACATTAGGGACGACGAACGTGTCCCTCCCACCTCAGTGCCACCATCGACCACCACTCACTTTTATTGCTTGATGTGTGAGGGGCCGTAACCGCTGGTAGCTCACTGTGTTGTCTCCCAGTTGTGGTGACCGACGGCTTTTATAGTGTCCAAGTTTATATGACCTCCATAATGAAGGCTCTTATCCTTGTCGTGCAAGTTTTGTGTGCGTCCAGCCAGCCGTGCCAGCACCTCAAAGAGAGATCCTCAACTTGGGCTTCGCCTTGTCCCCGGACGTCCTGTGTTCCCACAGCATCACACTGCGTTCCTCTTGTCTATCTCTCTTTCTGTCTCAGTTTTCATCCGTGCTCTCCTCCCTTCTCTGTTCTATATCTATCGTCATCTTCTTCATTACCTTCTCCTGCTGATCTCCTTTCACTGTCCTTCCCATAGCATCACTCACTCTCACTCTCAGGACCTAGTGTGGCGTCCATATAGTGGCCCTCCCCACCACTGACCTTTCATATTTGTCCCTCACTTTCCCTTATCCTCCTTATTTTTCTTCCCCAAAATTCATACTTACATTTATTTCTTCCTTCCGTCTCGTAAGTATTGATCGGCCATTTGCTCCACGTTATACCCAACGCCTCTCCCCTTTTCCTTCACTTCCTGGCACCAGCCGTCACTCAGCCAGGTGGGCGAACCTCGTTAGCACTTTTAGTACCTTCGTTAACCGCTTACCCATTGCCTTAACTACACACACACACACACATATACACACACACACAC
>JAYMFT010215111.1:0-11448 GCA_038088735.1 Panulirus argus
AGGCTATTCTGATATTTGTCAGAAGATAGTTTATCTTCCTAACTATCCTCCTAACATAGGACTCTAGCGACTGGTTAGGAACGATATCGTCTTACAAGTCCGTCTTACACACGCAGTCCTGAAGCTTATATCCTGCTCGATAATAATCATACTGAGGCCATTTTCCTCTTCGTCCGATCTTCATTACCTTACATTTGCTTGGACATATTTCAAACCAATTTTGGGATCTGTTTTAGTCCCTTTGTAAGCTGTTGCTATCCTCCTCTTTTTTCACTTCCCTTATGACCTTTACATCCCTTTATATGATCTGTAAACATATTCGGGGAGGAGCCATACCTTCAGGCAAATCCTTTACATAGGTCAAGAAGAGTAATAGTCCCAGAAACGAACCCTGAGGCACTCCGCAAGTCACCTGAGCCCCTTTGGAAATGGTTCCTTTATGCTCTCCCAGTGAGAACAAATATTCTATCTATCAATGGCTTTTCCCATTTATTCCGGCCTCGTGATTTTGTTCTGGACTGAGCTTTCTCTCTATCTCTTGGAAAGCTCGACGAGGTTAGTTATGATCCTGATTTTTTTCTGCTATCACAAAGCGGCTCGAAAGTACTCAGTGGACCTCTGTTGTTTTAAATTGTTTTGTAATTATCATTTCCATCCTTCATATTTCTCTGTTAAAAGTCTACTTCTTCTTCCACCTTTTCAGCCTCTGCCTTTTTCGTCACGTCCTTTAAAAAATATCTTTTCTCCCCTTTACTGTCCAGCGTTTTCCTCTTTTACCATCTCCCTCCGCTTACCCCTAACAGCCTGGAGGCAGCTTCTCTCCTTCTCCCTTTCCCAATCATCGCCCAGCTCACCGATTGCATCTACTTCATCCAGTCCAATGCAATTAGCCCGTCTTTCCGCTGAGCAGGTCTCACTCCTTAGCTCCTCCAGAATCTCTCGCTCCCTGTCTCCTTGAGCATGAGTCTGCGATATCGTTCCATCTAAAGTATTCCTTCCTCTGGTTCTTCATCATCGTTTCCATTCCCCATTCTTTTTTCCAGCATTTTCCTCCTCCTCGTCTCCTCCACTATTTTCTTCCCCAGTCCTCCCCAAAGTTCTCCTTCCCACCTCCCCTCCACCATCATGTCCACCATCATATCCCTCCCTCCCTCCTCGTCTTCTCTAGCGTTCCCTTCCCCCGAATCCCTCTCCAGCGTATCCTCCCACCTTCCATCCACTATCAGATCCGCCTCTCCCTTTCATCTGCTTTAGCGGATTCCAGTTCCATACTTCCTATACATATTCATCATTTCCTTTTCTTTTGCGTTTTCCCCGTCTCTTGACTCTAGTGCTTCCCTCTCACTCTTATCTCGAACGCCTTGTCTTTTCCTCTGTTCCCTCCAGAATCTCCTTCCCTCCAGCGTATTCGTACGTCCCTCCTTCTCCATTGTGTCAACTTTCCTCTGTTATCTCCTACATTTAGTATCTCTCTCTGTTGTTCTCTCTACTGGTTCCTACCCTGGTTCATGTCCTCTAGCGTCCCTCACATCCTCTCGCAAAATCCAATGCGCATTGCCCTCTGACTCCCTTCCAACTGCCAATGGACAGCTTGTTCTCTCCGTCCGTTCCTTCAAACATATCCCGCACCCATCCACCAGCTGGTTCCTTCCCATGGACTTCCAACACTCCTATTCATTCAAGGTTTTCAGACAGTAACGTCTAGACAATATTTCCGCTTTTTTTGGCACCCTCCGGAGGGATATTTCCCATCTTTCTCTCCATTGCCTCTGTGCTCATGTGACCCTTCCAGTGTCTTACTGATCCCTTGTCCCTTCCAGCATTTTCCTTCTTCTTCTCGTACCCTAGCATAGTTAAGTCGTCCTTTCCAGCCAAGTTCACCATTTATCTCTTCACTTCTGGCTCTCACCTCCTCCCTTGTTCTGACCAGCTTCTTCCTACTCTGGTCTCCTGGAAAGGTTCCCTCTTCCCTTGGTGTCCTGGAACCTTCTTTTACTCTGCTGACCCATTGCAGTGCTTCCCTTCTCTGCTGGTCTCCTTTAGAGTTCCCCTCCTCAACAGATCTCCACGTGTGTTTCCCACCTCTCTTGGTCGCCTGCTGTATTTTCTCCTCTACTAGTCGTCTTTACCGCTCTTTTTGGCGTTTCGTCCCTTGAAATTTTTCCCCTTTTTCTTTTGTTCTACCGTTGCACGTACATTCTTCCTCTGTTGGTCTCCTGCTGAGTTTCTCTCTACTGTTCTCCTGACATGTTCCCCTCCTTCCCTGGCTTCTCAGAAGGCGTTCTTAACCTACTGATCCCCTTAGCGTTTCCATCCTCTACAGGTCCTTTGAAGATGCCCCTCTTCTAATGCTCCCCTGCAGCGTTCACTTCTTACAGTGGTTCCCTGCAGTTACCCTCCTACTATGATTTCCGACGGATTTCCTTTCTTAAAAGGAATTCTGCAGTTTTTTCTTTCTCCCCTTGTTTCATATAGTGTTTCCCATTTGTATCAGCTTTCTTCAGTGCTTCCCTCCACCAATCACTTGGAATGTTTTCCTCCTCTGCTGGTCCCCTGCAGTGTCCGCCTCCTTTGTTGGTTTTCTGTTGTGTCTTCCTCCTGTGCTGGTTCCCAGCAGTGTACCCCTTTCCCTTAGGTCTACTCCAACAGATCCTGCCTTCTCTTCTGGTTCCCTGTAATATTCTCCGGGATCTGTGTTTTTCCGCGGTGGTTACCTTCTCAAGTTCCCTTTAGCACTTCCCTGAATATCTGTCCTGCACTTTGGTCTTCCGCTGCCGATATCCTGTAGCCTTTTCGTCCTGACTCCTGGTGTCCTGTAGTGTTTCTTCCTTCCCTGATCCATATAGGGTGTTCCTTTAACTGTCCCGTCCAATTTTCCTCCACTGCTGATACTATGCTAACTCCCCCCCCTCTAAAAATTTCCTGTATTATTTCCTATTTTCCTAATCCTGGAGCCTAATACCCTCCTCAGTGATATCTACCCTCACAGTTTTTCCTTCTTATTCAAATCCTCTTTTGTGTATCTTCTTCTCTGTGTTCCTGTAGTGTTTTCCTCCTCAGTTCCCTTAGAACGTTTCCTCCTGGTAGCATTTGCAACTCTTTCCCTTCCCTGGTATCCTACAGAGTTTACCTTCTTTACAGCTCTCTTTCATTGTTTCCATTATTATCCTCTTCAGTGTCTGTCTCTTCCCCTGGTACTCCATATTGTATCCCAACGAAACTAGTCCAGTGGTGAGTTTTCTTCTTATATTGGTACCTACTACCTTCTCTCCTCTGCTGGTTTCCTATAGTTTCCATCCCTTACCTGGTTCCTTCATTTTTCCTACTTCTGCTGGTCCCCTGCAGCGTGCCTCTCCTTCCTTGCAATCTCTATCCCTTCCATTGCAGTGTTTCCCTCCTAAACTGTTCTTCTGTATTGTTACACTTTCCTATAGTACCCCCGTAAAGTTTCCCTCTTCTACTGTTCTACAATAGTTATTCCCTGCTTTGCCACTCTCATGCACTGTTACTTCTTCTTGTGGCTCGCTGCACTGTTTTCCTCCTAATGGTCTCATGTAGTTATTCCCTCCTCCTTCTTTCGGGTGTTTGCTGTTTCCTCCTCTCCCTTAGTCTCCTGCAAGATGTGCCTTCTCTGAAGGTTTATTTCAATGTTTCTCTCTGATGGATCCCAGCAGTGATTACCTTTCAATTGGTCTCTTGCATTGTTTCTCGTCTTTTATTTTCCTATGTCTCTCTCTTTCTCAGTTCCCCTGGTCCCCTATAGCGTTTCCTTCCCCTACAAATAACCTTGGAGTGATTCACTTCTCTGGTCCCTTGAGGTTCTACCTTCCTCTGAAATCCCTGCAATGTTTCTTTCCTCTACTGACCCTCTGCAGTGCTCTCCACCAGTTCCGCTCCCCGGCGTTGTTTCTTTCCTATATTGGTCCATCACATTTTCCGTAATTTATCAATCCATTCAGTGTTTCTCTGCAATAATCGTTCAGTAGATTTTCTACCCTCCTTGTCTTTGTCCTCTGCAATATTCTCCCTAATTCCCTTTAGTTTCCCTCCTTTCCTGGTTCCCTCAGTGTATCTTTCTTCAAGTTGTACCCTACAGTGTTTCCCGTCCTCTCCTTGTAACCTGCAACATTTCTTTCTCTAATTTTCCCTTGTAGTGTTTCCTTCCTCTAAAAGTTCCCTGCAGTGTTTCCTTCCTCCACTTTTTAATGCAACATTTCCCTCCTCTGCTGGTCCTCTGCAGGGATAACCTTCTCCACTGGTCCATTTGCAGTGCTTCTTTCCTCTGCTGGTTTCCTGCAGTGTTTCGTTTCTATAAATCTCCTCTGCTGTGCTCCCTTCTCTGTTCATATTTTGCAGTGTTTTCCTTCTGTATTGGTCCCCTTCAGTGTTTACCTACTATTTCTGATCCCCTGCAGAGTCTCCCTCCTCTATTGAGGTCTTTACATTGCTTCTCTGCCCTAGCGGTCCTTTGCAGTGCTTCCTTCCCATATAAATCTCCTGTAGTGCGTCCTAGTTTTATGCACAACTTCCATGGATTCTGAGATCATATCATGGAAAAATTGGAGTTAGTGAAAACACTAGTCTACTATCAAAAGTGCGACACCAACATGTTGAAAGCATAACCCCACTGTGTTAAAATCATAACTCTGACACAGACACCTTATGTTTCTCCCTTTCTCACTGGCAAAGAAATCGCACAGTAAATAGAATTAAACTTAAGCAAGAAGCGAAAACAGAAATTGTCCCTTAGGGTTTTGTCCCCTATTCCCGTCACAGTTTACTAAAACTCTAAAAAGAAATATGAGACAACTGATGATTTAGGCGCACTTTGTAGGTCCTCCATGTCTTAGAGAGAAATCAATGAATTCTTGCGCTCTTGATAAATCTGCTAGAGGGAAAGAGTCCATCATTATGATTTAATATTCCATGATTTATATGTGCAATGATAAATTGAGGTTTTTCAGAGTTACATGTTCTTCATCTTGCAATAAAACTTAAAGCGTTTTGATCTGTAACTGCTCTTTTGTTATTATGGACTAGTCTAAGCAAACTCTTTCATATCTTCCTGAAAATCATCGCTTAATGACAATGCAAACGTCATGACATTTTTTCAATATATTACACTAATTTAGTTGTACTTGTGGCGTGTCTACTCGCATGAGTTTCAGCCAAAAGTCCAGAAACTCCGAGGAATATCTGGTGTCAGTGAATGTCTATAAGGTGTACGTATTCACCCATGGGCGTCTCTTTCTACAATCGCAGACAACTGACGTAGGACACACCTGATCAGAGTTGCACCGTCCTTTGTTTCGACAAGCAGAGACAGAAGGCTCAGTACAGTATGCTTCATGTGAATACGGGGGCTTCAGCCATGTTCCATATAAATGTTTTCGACAGAAGATGCGACGTAAACGTCATAGATTAAGACGTTAAAGAAAATCATTGGCCAATTCCTTCGTAAAGAAGACAAGACTATATTTCTTTGGGTCATCATTGTTAATATCCCTAATCTTAAACCATTTACTTGTAAGTAAAATTTCACTAAGTGTGAAGTTAATAATCTGTGCTTACATTGAAAGCAACAGAACTCCTTTAACTTACTCGCATACGACTATTAAATTACTTTCCAGGATAAAGCAGCAATGTGTGAACGGCATTGGTGAAGAGAAAATATTGGCCATTTGTAATATAATCTTTGTCATCATTTATTGATATCGTAAACGTCGTTGTGAAGTTTCCGCCGGAAGTGAAAAAGATTAAGTTTTTGTTCAATGTTTCATTGTTCCTCCTTCCTTAACCTGGTAAGCTCATACCTCGCTCGCTTACACCTAACAGATGCTGACTGACTGGAGTGGCACTTATACATTCCAGCCTCACGGTGCGAGCGTGAAAGTTATGGAAATATACAAATATTAAGAACTTTAAAGGACATTAGTCATCATATCGAGCATTGAGATATCTTTTCTTTTGATTTTGGCATCTTGAAAAGTTTTTTTTCATTCTATATTTTCCTCATCTTTTCCAGAATAAACGCTGCAACACTAATGGATCGTCTAGTATTGATATGCTCGAGATTTTTGGGTTACAGTATGGAGGGCCTCAAATTTTTTGGAAAAAATATGTAAGTTTTATCCTCACATTCCTAAAAAGAATAAAAATCCAAATATTTTAGTGTTGTACACTGTTGCACTGGAAAATATTACACAAAAGTGATGTGTACATCATGCATTCTGTTTTTGATAAAAAATAATGAGATATTTACTGACACAATGAGAAAACGTAGTTCCCTAACAGCATAGACGGAATATATTGTTGGCGTTATTGCATCGTCTATTTTCATTTCGGCCAGATGTGTCCCATCTGGTGAGTCTATTGTGTCTCTGGCTTGTCTCTTTATTCGATGCCGTTCTGCCAACCCGCTTTCAACACGAGACCCGCTGCCATGCGTACTAATGCGTCTTATGAATGGTATTTGAACTCTCACTGTTACGTATGGGCTTTTGTAAACGCTTTCACGGGTATCTAGCGACCTCAAGGATCTGAAGTCCGAAGTTCTGGCGTTTGTTGATTCACAGAAGGGAAGGATCACACAATCTGACGCGCTAACAATGCACTGCTGTAAAAACTAGATATCATTTACGTGTATATTGTACATTTGAATAGAGTTTCATTATCACACTGCTGAGATTTACTGAGAAAAAGCGTATAGCGTGATAGTGCTTCATGTTGGTGAAACTTTATTAGCAAGGGAAAAGTACGTCATCTAAAACAGAAAATATGTGTTCCTGATACCCATTAGATCAGTGAAGGTTTAGTTGGTTCCACCTTAACCCAGTATCACGTAATCTAACCAAACATTGGCTTGCTACTATCAGTCATAGACTTTGCTTTTTCCTGTCCTTTCCTTTAAGATTTGCCATTTTTTGGGTGTCTCTTGGAGTATGTTAAAGAAAAGGAATTTCTATTTTTTGCTAGTGGAAAATCATTCTCTATACGACTGGAAATGTTAAGGATTTTTCTCCCGTCTTCTCCTGACTATTTTGTGGATTCCAGTGAAGACCGTAACTCTCAGTTCACCACTGGGATGTGTTTCAATCAGGTTGATTTGAATTTCTATGGAAGGACCACTAGCGTTTTGAGCCAGGCTGGGGTTCAGCCCGAGCCAGGCTTAGGTTGAACCCCAGCCAAGTTAAGGTACAACCCGAGTCAGGTTAGGGTGCAAGCCATGCCTCTCTAGGGTTCACCCTTAGCCACGCTAAGGTTCACTCCAAAGTCGGATTGGATACAACCTGAGATCAGAGCCAGGTTAATTATCAGGCTGTGCTAGGCTAGGGTTCTACCCAAGCCTGGTTAGGGCACAACCTAAATCAGGATAGGGTTCAGCCCGAGCAAGGCTAAACAGGCTGGGGTTCATCCTTATCCAAGTCAAGGTTTAACCCAAACATGGTGAAGGAAACCTTAGACTTTCCATTTCTTTTATGCTGAATAATAATTACAGATATTAATCCAGAATTCTTCTAACTTAATTCTGAAAATCATTTTAATGTCTGTGGAGGATTATATATTTTCAGGAAGTGAAATCTTTCTTTCCTCTGACGAAAACTACATGCAAATTAGGCCAACTAACTCTATTCAGCTAATTAATCATCTTGTGTAATCTTCTGTCCTCCTTGGCAATGACTTGTACGGAATTCACATAAGAAATGAATACTCCTTTACGTTTAGACCACGATGATCTTCAGCCTAGCAATCTGCAACAAACAACTTAGCTTGTTATGGAGTATTATAGGCTGGGGTAATCCACCTCTACAGTGGATAGAATTGTCTTCAAGTTCAAGGAAAATTCCAAGACATTTTATTAGAGAGGGGCTTCAGATGAATATGTTTCCCGCATTCTGGACCTCACACTCCCCTCTGGAACGTTCTTCTTGTACAGTTTGCAGCCAGCATTCTAGGCACATTGAAACAATATTTTCCTTGGTCGTCTATCAAAATATTAAAATATAGGTTGTAATGTTCAGAACATTCTTGAGAAATAGTATATTACAGAACTAAAAAGCATTCGAAAGCATTTGAAAGAGATACAACTTTAGCACTAGCTGCTTTGTTGGTTACAGAATGTTCCCTCTGAATGGGCAACTCCTGTGGTTGACAAACCCGGGATCGATTCGCGAACCAGTCGTCACAGTTACTGAAGGTTTCCCAAGTCGCATTCCAAGCCAGTAGATTATTTGGGTTGAACGTTGTTGGTATATGAAGAAAGTGAGACAGCAAAGTTTTCTCAAGAGGGGGTGAAGGTTCTGGGAGCGATGAAGAAAGTGTGGAAAGAGAGAACATTATCAATGAGGGCAAAAATGAGTATGTTTGAAGGAATATTAGTTCCAACTATATTATATGGTTGTGAGGCATGGGCTATAGAGAGGTTTATTCGGAGGATTGGTGGATTTGTTGGAAATAAAATGTTTAAGGATAATATTTGGTGTGAGATGGTTTGATCGAGTAAGCAATGTAAGGGTAAGAGAGATGTGCGGTAACAAGTAGTGTGGTTGAAAAATCAGAATAGGACGAGTTGAAATGGTTTGGACATATGGAACGAATGAGTGAGGAAAGGATGACAAAGAGAATATATATGTCAGAGGTGGAGGGAACAAGGAGAAGCGGGAGACCAAATTGGAGGTGGAAGGATAGAGTGAAAGGGATCTTCAGCGGTCGGGGCTTGAACATGCAGGAGGGTGAAAGGCTTGCACGAAATAGAGTAAAATGGAACGATGGGGTATACTGAGGTCGATGTGCTGTCAATGGACTGAACCAGCTCATGTGAAACGTCTGGGGTAAACAATGAAAAGGTCTGTAGGGCCTAGATGTAGACGCTGCTTACAAGGAAGGAGTGCAAATGACTGGGAGATGTATATGATAAAGCGACAGGAGGTCCAGAGGAAGGCGCAATGGTTAAGAAAGTAGGCAAATGAGACTTGGGGTGAGAGAATATCTTTAAACTTTAGGGAGAATTAAAAGATGTTTCGGAAGGAGTTAAATAATGCGCGTAACACAAGAGAACAAATGGGAGCATCGGTGAAGGGAGCAAAGGGGGAAGTGATAACAGGTAGTGATGGAGTGAGGAGGAGATGGAGTGAGTATTTTGAAAGATTGTTGAGTGTGTTTGATGATAGAGTTGCAGATGTCGGGTGTATTGGTTGGGGTAGTGTGTGAAGTGATAGAGTCAGGGAGAGTGGTTTGGTGGAGAGAGAGGAGGTGATGAAAGCCTTTCGGAATACGAAATCCGGCAAGGCGGCGAGATTGGATGATTTTGCAATTGAATTTATTAAGAAAGGGGGTGACTGCGTTGTTGATTGGTTGGCAAGAATATTCAGAGTATGTATGGATCATAGTGAAGTGCCTGAGGATTTGCGGAATGCATGTATAGTGCCTAATATTATACAAAGGCAAAGGGAATAAAGGTGAGGTTCAAACTACAGAGGTATAAGTTTGTTAAGTATTCCTGGAAAACTCTATGGAAGGGTATTGATTGAGAGGGTAAAGGTATGTACAGAGCATCAGAGTGGAGATGAGCAGTGTGGTTTTAGAAGTGGTAAAGGATGTGTAGATCAGGTGTTTGCTTTGAAGAATGTATGTGAGAAATCCTTAGAAAAACAGATGGATTTCTATCTAGCATTTATGGATCTGGAGATGGCATATGATAGGATTTATAAAGAGGCTTTGTGGAAGGTCTTAGAAATATATAGTGAGGGAGGTAAGATGCTACAAGATGTGAGATATCTTTATCAAGGGTGTAAGGCATGTGTACGAGTAGGAAAGGATGAGAGTAATTGGTTTCCACTGGAGCTCGGTCAACGGCAGGGGATTGCGATGTCCTCATGGTTGTTTGATTTGTTTATGGATGTGGTGGTTTGGGAGGTAAATGCAAGATTTTCGGAGAGAGGGGCAAGTATGCAGACTGTTGGGGATGAGACGGCCTGGCAAGTGAGTCAAATGTTGTTCGCCGATGAAACAGTACTGGTGGCTGATTCCAGTGAAAAACTGCAGAAGTTGGTGACTAAGTTTGTAAAAGTGTGTGAAAGGAGAAAGCTGAGAGTAAATGTGAATAAGAGCAAAGTTATCAGGTTCAGCAGGGTTGAGAGACAAGTTAGTTGAGATGTGAAAATGAATGGAGAAAAATTGGAGGAAGTGAAGTGTTTTAGATATCTAGGAGTGGGCTTGGCAGTGAATGGAACCATGGAGGCGGAAGTGAGTCATAGGGTGGGGGAGGGGGAGATGGTTCTGAGAGCGATGAAGAATGTGTGGAAAGAGAGAACGTTATCCGGAGAACAATTATGGTTGTTTGAATGAATAGCAGTTCCAACAATATTATATGGTTGCGAGGCATGGGCTATAGATAGAGTCGTACGGAGGAGGGTGGATGTGTTGGAAATGAAGGGTTTAAGGACAATATATGGTGTGAGATGGTATTGTCGAGTAAATAATGTAACGGTAAGAGAGATGTGTGGTAATAAGAAGAGTGTGAGTGAGAGAGCAAAAGAGGGTGCGTTGAAATGGTTTGGACATATGGAACGAATGAGGGAGGAAAGGTTGACAAAGAGTATATATGTGTCAGAGGGGGAGGGAACAATGGGAAGCGGGAGATCAAATTGGAAGTGGAAGGATGGAGTGAAAGGCATTTTGATCTTTCGGGGCCTGAACATACAAGAAGGTGAAAAGCGTCCACGGAATAGAATGTAATAGATTGAGCCATGTCATGTGAAACGTCTGGGGTAAGCCATGGAAAGGTTTGTGGGGCCTAGATGTGTATAGGGAGCTCTGGTTTCGGTGCACTAAACACGACGGCTATAGACTTAGTGTGAGGCAAATGTGGCCTTTTTCGTCGGTTTCCTATCACTACCTACCTGGACGCAGGGGTTGGCGACGCTATTTTCTGTGGGGCGGGGTGACTTCGTGATTGGATGGAGGCGAGCAAGTATGAATATGCACATGTGTATATGTATACATGCATGTGTATATATATATATATATGTATATATATATGTGTTGGTACGTATATGTATTCATTGGGCATATATGTGCATGTATGTATATATGTGTGTATGTGAGAGGATGGATATTTCTTCATCTCTTTCCTGGCGCTACCTCGCTAAAGCAGGAAACAGCAATCAAATAAAATAAATGATGATTATATATATATATATATATATATATATATATATATATATATATATATATATTCAACATTTCCAGCGTTGACAAGGTAGCGTTAACAACAGAGGACTAAGCCGTTAAGGGAAAATCCTCACTTGGCTCCCTTCTCTGTTCCATCTTCTGGAAAAGTAAAAGAAGGGAAGATTCCCCATCCAATCTCTCCCTCCCATTTTCGTCACCTTATACGACAGAAAGGGAATACGTGAGAGGTATTCTATCGCCCTATCCCAAGGGATA
>JAYMFT010215122.1:0-11447 GCA_038088735.1 Panulirus argus
TATATATATATATATATATATATATATATATATATATATATATATATATATGTGTGTGTGTGTGTGTGTGTGTATTCAACTGGGTCATTGATTTCCACTCGTTACTAATGAAACAACGTGTCTTTTTCGCTACCTCCCTAAAACAATGACGTAACTCAATGAAATTATAAGCGAAAACCTTAATTTGTCCCATGGGACATAACTCCGTAAGGTAGTTATAATCAGCTGTTTCATGTTGTAAAACATCAAATATTTAATGTTAACAAGAAATCTTCGTCAGTATAATATATTTATTTTTGTAAATACTTTGACTAATATCAGTGATTTATTTTCTGATCTAGATTACTCAAAGAGCGTTAAGTTCTTTGATATATTGTGCGCTTACATTCCACTCGTTCTGAGCGTTTCTTGGTTCATTATCCTTTATACATGCCCGCATGAAGAGGACTTCCTCCTCCAGAAACTGGGAGTTTTGTTCAAATCCTGAACCCCACTGAACAGTTACCTTGAATACACTAAGAATTTGCTGGTCTTTGTATTGCGTATTACTTTTTATAGCTGGTGCTGCTGGCTCAAGTTCTTTGTACTTTACTCGACTGAGTTGATTCAAAAGCACTCCGACTTCCCGTATGCTTCCGGTCTGACCCAAAAACTTTTGACCCACAGTCACCTTTACACATTGTCGCCACTACCATAAAGTCTTAGTTGTCCCCAGACATATGGAATTATTGGCAAGTAACCCTCCCCTCCTCTTTCTCTGATGTAAACTGTTTACATCTAGACTCCGGTAATCGAACCCCGATCCATCTGTGATAGCCAAGTAGCCTATCCCCTAAGGCCTAGGCCAAGATGAATTTAACATTCCCTCCGTAACCATTCTATGAGTCACGAATCTCATGATGCGTCAGTCTTCTTACGGAGGGGAAATACCGCTGCTCACGCTCTGGACAAGGAAGGAAGGAAGGCTATTCAATCCAAACAGATGGACCAGGGTTGGATTCTCGGCGTATGGTGGTAAACAGGTTACATAAGATGCCATGTGTACATTAAATGGTTGAAATATAGATACACATTATACCGTAGTGCCCCGGGAATCGATTGAAAAGCGTGACGTATCAGGAGATCCGTGAAACAACGAATGATTACGATGTCTTCTTAACGTGGCGTGGGGTTTAGGCTACCTGGTTGCCACACAAATGGACTGTAGTTCCATTCTCAAGGTATAATGGAAAATAGTTTGGATTAGATACCATGTATACATTACATGGTTGATGCACACACACACACACACACACACACACATACTTGTTCGCCGTTTCTCGCTTTAGCAATGTAGCGTTAGGAGCAGACGAAGTAAAGGCCTCATTCGCTCTCATCTGTTCTCTAAGTGTCATGTATAATACACAGAAACCACGGGCCCTTATCCATATCCAGGCCCCACAGACCTTTCCGTGGTTTCCCCCGACTGCTTCATATGCAGTGAAAGCACGTCGCCCTCTGTATACCACCTCGCCCCAATTCATTCTATCAAGTGCATGCTTTTCATCCTCCTGCATGTGCAGGCCCCAGTCGCTCAAAATCTCTCTCATTCCATCCTTCCACCTCTAGTCTGGTCTGCCTCTTCTCTTTTTCTTTCCATTTCTAACACATCCTCTTCGTCAACTTCTCACTCATTCTCTCCATATGTCCACACCATTTCAGCACACCCTCTTCAGTTCACTCAACCGAACTCTTATTACCACACCTCTCTCTTACCATTTTATTACTTATTCGATTAAAACCACCTCACACCACATATTGCCCTTCAGCATTTCATTTCCAACACATCCTCCCTCCTTAGCACATTCTCACGTATAGCCCATACATCATTGGGACTTCTTAAACTTACACATGCTTATTTTTATCCTCCTAGATAACTGCCTCCCTTTCCACACATTCTTTAGTGCTCCCAGAACCTTCGTCCACTCATCTTCCATGTGACTCACTCACGCTTTCATGCCTTCCATAGTTCAATTCACTGCCGAGTCCACTCCCAGCTATCTAAAAAAAAAAAAAAATCCTCTTCCAGTTTTCCTCCAAACTCACTCCAACTGATCTGTCTTTCTGCCCTGCTTAACTTAATAATCACATTTACCCTCAAATTCCATTCACATATCCTCCCAAACCCAGTCAAAAACTTCAGCGGGTTCTCATACGAATCTACCACTAATGTTGTGTTATCGGCAAATAACAATTCATTCACTTTCCAGTCCCCCCGTCTCACCTCCTGAATACTCGACCCTTTCTCCAAGTTGTATTTACCTCCTCACTACCCCTTCCATAAACAAATTAAACAGCCATGGTGACATCGCACACCCCTGACGTAGACGCATCTTCACCTGGAACCATTCGCCTTTCTCTCTGTGAACTCGCACACGCGCCTTACACTTTTGATAAAAACTTTTCACTGTTTCTTGTAGTTTTTCTCTTATGCCTTAATACAAATTCTTCTATTTCTCTCCATATTTCTGACACATACCTTAAAGCAAGCACCTGATCTACACTGTTCTGGCCCAGGAGTCCATGCTGTTTTTATGTATTCTCTTGCAGGACTCAAGAAGCAGGCCACTTCCACCGGTCAGGATCACGTGTCATAATATGATGTGGGATAGGGGAGAAAGAATACTTCCCACGTATTCCCTGCGTGTCGTAAAAGGCGACTAAAAGGGAAGGAGGGGGTGGGGGGTGGGGGCTGGAAATCCTCCCCTCCTGTTTTACTTTTCCTAAAGAAAGAACAGAGATGAGGGCCAAGTGAGGATTTTCCCTCTAAGGCTCAGTCCCTTGTTCTTGACGCTACCTCGCTAACGCGGGAAATGGCGGATATGTATAAAAAAAAAATATAATATATGTATATTAAGTGAACTGTTGTGTATAGTAATAACGTATGATATCTGTATTTGTATCATTCAATGTATTTTTGCATGCTTTTAGATATGGTAAAGGGATAGGTTGGAATCGATATATTATATGCATATTTCATATGTATAATGTGGGCAACAAATATTGCTTTTAGCAATAATTTTTTCTGTAAAGGTAATAAACCGTATTTGATAATTATCAGTACAATTGATCAATGATTTTATGCACTACATCCTTTTTATCGTAGAATTATATAAACATTCAGAGCATGATCCTGGTTTGTGTAAATTACACACACCCGTAATTTGCCAACCTTATCGACAAACTGCTAATGTGACTTGGAAATGCCTGCGTGCCAAATGGGTCGAATAAACTGCATATAAGGTATTTACAAAAAACAGCATATGAGAATTAGTTCCTTGATGGGGGATGCGGGACATAACAAAGGAGCCCGAATCAATATTCCTGATGGAGGTGCACCTTCATCCTAGCTTGCAGGACCAGTATTTCCAACATCGGATGGTCTGAATTCCTATGAATTATGCTTCATTTTTCTTCTGTCACAAAAGAACTGACAATAATTCTAGGTTTGCAATGAGCATTTGTTCCTCTCTGATAAGTAAATGATCATGTTAATGTTAATGGTCCGGGTTCAGCGGTAGTTGTGTGAGGTCTAGCCGCAGTGGCAACACTGATTCCTTGGCCTAGCTAGAAGCAACGTCGGCGAAGGTAATATGAAGCCCTTCTTCCAGCTTCCATTATTGAAACGGCTTATAAAGCCATCATTGGGGTCTTCGCTTCAGAATACGCTTCATCCGAGACATTCATCCCATTTCACGTACTTTCCCGACACCGTTCCTGAGTCTCAAGGTATGTCATCATATGTTTGCAAAATTTAAAAAAAATGCACGGTACTGAACTGCATTTATATTTTCAACATATTACCGAAATTGACAAGATTTTATTTTATTTGTCTTATTTATTGGGAATGGAAGTAATTAGATCAATAAGGTTGAGGAGGTGAACCTCAGAAACTGAATGAGGTGAAATGTTAATCAGTAGACCATTATCACAATGAAGGGGTTAGATAACTCATATATGCAGTTATATAGTTGAGTTCCGGCAGGAGCACTTGTCTGCCTATGGTACTAACTGTTCTGAATCTTCTCTATAGTTCTGGTCCAGTCTGGTCTCAGTATTAGCTTTATGAAGATAAAGAATAGCATGTTCATACTAAAACTTATCAAACCTCTAATCAAATATTTACTTATGGCACCGATTACATTATTGTATGTAAAGTTCCATAAATCAACTACCCCATTAATGATTAATTAATGCAAAAGTTGTAAGGTATTTCTCAACCCTTGTGACTTTTGAAGATCTTCCTTACATGATCTCTTGTAACCTTTGTCTCTAGTTGAAAAAGCTGCTCTCATTAATAACCATTTTTGCACTCAATATCTTACACATTTTAATCATATCTCCCATTAGCCTTTGGAATGATGTTGTGGGTAATCTTAAAGCTTTCAACCTTCCCTTTTGATATCTTAGATTATTATGCCCTGGCACCTGTTATCTTTTTTTTTTTCATTCCTTTGCACATTTTTTATCATATCTGCTTTTTCTTATTTAGAGACCACACCTGGTCTTTATATTCAACATGGAATTTGCTTTGTCAATACATGGAGATGTAATTATCTAAATTCTTTTTTGTCTCTTATCACTCCTATATCCTTTTCTGAGCCTGGTCTTTCCATCACTGTACAATTTTTTTGAGTAAATGCTGACCAAGTACTTCAAATTTACAAATTCTTATTGTTTTGCACTCCTTTGGAAGCTATTTCATGGGCCACTTTTCAGACCAGTTGTTCATACATTTGGTATGTTCTGCCACACCCAGCTGTCAGCTTAAGTTATTTTTGGTGTTGCTGTTAAAATACCCCACGGTGAATGGGCTAACCCTCTAACATCCACACAAGGTTTTTTCCCTTTTCGTAAACATTTCAGGCTTTTGTTCCTTTTACCAGTTTTGTTTTTATCCTTACAGAATGAGGGATAAACAGCATAAAAGTAAATTTAACCTCTTGATACTCACAGAGATGCAACTGCTTGACTGCAGTTAGAGATAAGAGTGAAGGAGGACATAGAAAGCAATGAGAGATCTAGAAAAGATACTAGAAAAATATTAAAGGGTCTAAACCCATATGTTTCTCATTATCCTGATGAAATTTCACATGTGCTGAAGTTGTGTGCAGATACACTTGAAGATTGTCACTGAGGAAAGGTAAATTGCCAAGGAGTGGAAAAGGACAAACATCATTCCTATTTATATGAAAGGAGACCGGAAGAGGCACTGAACTACAGACCAGTCTTTCTGACCAGTATAGCAAGTAAGGTAGTGAAAAAGATAATCAGAGAGAAATTGATGCGATTTCAGGGAAAAAAGTTCATGTGTAACTAACCTCTTAGGTTTCTGTGAACACTTTAGTGGTTGTCAAGTTGTACTTCTCAGACCCAGGTAGCTGTCTTTTCTATCTGCCTCACCCACACAAGGACTACTGGCATTCTGTCCACAAACATATAATCTCTCCTTATAATACAGAACAATTAACAACTTTTATCTCACACAGCTCATTCTTTGTAACTTTAGATTTTCCTGCCATGAGGACTATGTACTAGCCCTGCCTTTTGGCAAAATATTAGGAGTAATAGATAGAAGCATTAGGTAGGAACATTTAGCCAGGATCATTAGGTAGTAGTCAGTGGGAACATTGGGTAGAATCCTCTGCAAAAATTGCACTAGAGTTGCCTTCTGCCAGTGGCCTGTTAAGGGTGAGGCACTAAAGGTGAAGAAGCAGCGCTGGAGTTCACTAGTTATGGAGACTCTGATGCCGTGGACACCCTCTTGAGGGAGTTCCTCTTGGGATCAGTGATCAGAAATATAGATATAGAATGAAAAACAGATATTCAGACAAATTGATTTATGCTGAGCAAACACTAAAGAACTCAAATGTATTTGCATGATGAGAGTTAAAAAATAAAGTGTAAATGGAGGAACTTCTTCCACTCATGCTAGCATACGCAAGTAAACTTTGACCCTTCCTTGATGTCAGGGAGCTACTGGATTTTTTTTTTTTAATAGGAATAAGAGTCAGTGTCCATAAAATCATTCTGCACCTGATACAAAGACAGATTATCACCATCAGAATAGCTCAGGATCATCTGGCTGGTCCTTTAAACCACTTAGTTTCCTTCCTAGAAACCTCCAGCAAAAGTGCTCTCCTTGGCATGACTGGAGGATGACTGAATGTAGGGAGAACTAAATGCACAGTACCATCTCAGTCATCATCCTGGCCTGGCACATAGGTTTGAAATTGAGGTGCAAAACTAAGATGTATTATAGATATCTATTCAGATGCATCACCCAGCTTGCATAAATGTCTGTCTAGAAGCTTTCAGTTTTATTTCTTGAAGTGCAATGGAGTATAATGATCTTTTCACAATTTATTGTGGCCCCATATTATATTTTTGGTGTTTCTGTGCTTGAAGTTTCAGAATCATTGTAAGTTTGCAAAAGTTTCACAATTGGGGTGAAGTGTTAATTCTAGTTTTTTTTTAATTCTAACTTCCACCTGTATCATTATCATGTGACTGTATTTTAGAGTGGCACACATTTTTGTTATGGACACCATACTTTAACCTGATTTTCATATTGTTTATGTGACAAAGATGATATCTTATTTTCCAGGGGATACAGAGAGATTAAACTTATTCCAGGCCATCAACACTGCTCTGGACATTGCCCTTGCTACGGACAATAGTGCTGGTCAGTATTCTGATATATCTAAAAATTGGACATATTTTCTTTAATCTAGTATATGCCATGTTGGTCCATTCATACTTTGCAAATACAAATTATCATACATTTCCATGCATTGGAAAAAAATTTTTGTATTTGGGAGTAATAAGGAAAAAAATTAGCATATAATTCTTGTAGGCAAAAAACAAGAAACATAAAGACATAAAAAGGTGGCACACCAGTTAATGGGTTCAAGTTTAGGGGCACCATAAAACAAGCTCTGTGATATCTAGACTTTTATTTTGCAGTGGTATCATACTGTGTGGAGAATAGTGTAACAAGAGTGTGATATGTATTTTTTTTTTTTTCCCACTCAAGTTGGTAGGGGTTGGGTTGTAAAGATGTGTGGTTGAATTATGTAAAAGTTCATGAGACATGTTTAGGAATCAACAGAACTAATGCAGATCTCACCCAATTTCTTCTTGCAGCCATCATTTACTTTGTTTCATTGTTATTTAAAAGATATAAATAAAATTATTATTGTCTCATTTTTCACCCATTGGCAGGCTGTCCATATGCTTTCAAACACATAAACACATATTCAGGCATACAAACCCATTCCAGTGAGCATACTTTGCCTAGTGGCATGATGCAGCTGATGGCAATAACTCGTCTTTTTTTAGTGTAACATTGAAAAATACCTTGGCCCTTAGGTTAACTAAGGTTTCTAAAAGATTTCCACTTAATTGTACATTATTTGACCTCACATCTGTGATCTTTATAGCCTTCCTTAAGGTTTATCACAAGATAAAAAAGTTGCAAATCACACTCCCAAGGGTTTATTTTATTCACCCCACTATACACTACAGTTGCAAAACAAAGTTATTGGTATTCCAAAGTTGATTTTGTGGTGCCCCTGAACTGGGACTTTATCAGTTAAGTAGTTAAGATTGTCTTGGAGTGTAACATCTGACATGTATTTTTCTGTGATTTTTTTGTGAAAGCTGATCTTTGCATGGTTTTCTATAAAAGATATACTGTACCTGGTTTGTGAAGAATTATGAAATATTGTGTTTTTGGGGTATATAATCTGTGAAAATGTTAGGCTAGGGCTTAATTGCCTATATTAAGTGATATGTGGCAGATCATTGGATTCTGATTTTTAAGGACTATTGGTGTGAATGTTAAAGCAGCATATGAAAAGTCAACCTGCTGAAGAATGAAAGTTTAACCCTTTAGAGTGACTGGGTATTTAGCTTTCATGGGCACCTTGAAATCTGTCCAGAAAAGAATTTTACTTTTGCAAAGTGTCATTTTTATAGGGATTACATTCAGAAAATTGTTAGAAACAGGGAAAATATGGTGTTTATAAAAAAAACAAATATTAAAAATGGGTATTCAAAATACAGTTTTGAAAGTCAGTAGAATAGTGAATCATGAAGGCTGATGTATGGCTAAGTTTTAGAATTATTGATTACTAATTGAATAGTGCAACATTAAAATTGTTAATCATATTATTATTAACTCAGGCATCTGATATGATTTCATATTGAAATAAGCGATGAGACAGCTTTTTTTCATGTATCACACGAAACTCCTGTACACAAAAAGTAGTACATGGTACATATACAGAGTTAAGAGACACAGCACATGAGTGTAAAACTCTCTCCCTGTAATACACATAGTAATCACACATTCACTCAGTCGCTCACTCACTCATTGTCTCTCTTTTTGTCATCAAATTAACTGAAGATTTTCACAATTTCAGTGATATTTGGAGAAGATGTCGGGTTTGGAGGGGTTTTCCGGTGCACTGTTGGACTTCAGGATAAGTATGGAAAGGACCGTGTATTTAACACTCCACTCTGTGAACAAGGAATTGCTGGATTTGCCATTGGAGTTGCTGTTGGTGGGGCCACTTCCATTGCAGAGATGCAATTTGCAGACTACATCTTTCCGGCATTTGATCAAGTACGTTTAAGTTCTTGGTACTAAGGCTGCATAAATTTGTTTTCAGTTGATAAAATGTTACAAGTAAATTTACACAGACATTCCCAGACTTATTTAGGGGTAATGTTCCTGATAACAGTGTGTAAGTCAAAACTTCCTCATGTCAGAAACAATATGATTTTGCCCAAATTTCCATCACCTGGAATAGTTGAGCCTTCCTTCCATGTAGTTTGTTTTCACTTGTACTGTGTCGCACAGGCACCCTGCTTTCTATTGCTGTTGTATGCCACACCTTGTACTATACTTGCCCACTACACTTACAGCACCCAAAATTCCAGACAGCATCACCACCACACTGAGCAGTAGAAATATGGGAAAGAAGTTACTATCTGCAGAAAGAAACAGAGAAAGAAATTGTTAAAGTATACAGCATCACCACCACACTGAGCAGTAGAAATATGGGAAAGAAGTTACTATCTGCAGAAAGAAACAGGAAAGAAGTTATTATCCTTAGAAAGAAACAGAGAAAGAAATTGTTAGAGTTATGAAAAATAATTATGTAAATCTTAGTATTAAGTAAAGAAATTGTTAAACTATAAAAGAATATTATGTAACTCCTAGTATTGAATAATTTGCCAAAATCTTAGTAATGCTAAGACTCTGAAGGTGTCATATTTATGGTGAATGATGTAGAACCTAGTCGCTAGATAAGAAAGATGGAGAGGAGATAGGGATCACATTATTGGGGTCAACATCAGAGTATGTTTGTTGTAAAGGCAAGTGTGGAGTACAGAAGGTGGATGTTTGTGCAGACTTTGCTAGAGCAGGCCACTCCATCTTCCTCAGAAACCTATTTAGAGATGATTGGAATTGTGGCCCCTTTTTTCTCCTTGTATATTTCTCTATACTAGGCCAGTGTCTCATCAATTCCTCTGTTTACTTTTAAAAATCGTGAGGCATTCAGATTCTTCTTCTCCAACTGTACTGTTGCCTGATATATTAACTATCTTTTTGGTGTTAAACTGTCATACTTCTTGAAGTGGTTTCTCTCCATCATCTGCTGTCTCCTTTGCCACCTAATTGTGTTCACTGTTGAGGTAGCCAGGCCAGGCTCATGCGAGATGGAAAATAGTTTTTGTCTGCCTTTGTGCTTCCTTAGATTCTCATATTCACCTCTAAATCAAGCGCGTTACATTTATAAGGTGTTCCTCCACTCTTATCATTACTTGGTAATTTTCCAGTCATTATGAGTTAGAAATATGGATGATATTAACACTAAAAGTTTTGAAGCAGTGAGGCGGAGTTGCACATGAAACGGCAGTAACTGCATCATTATGTAAAACGCATGCCTTTAGGAAGAGGCTGCCCACCTAATGCATCCATTTACTGTATTCCTTTATGCATCCTATTTAGCATTTCAGGTACAAATGCAAATATTTCAGTGTCTTGAAAAAAATAATGTGTATGGGAAGAGGCTGCCCACCTAATGCATCCCTTCACTGTATTCCTCTATGCATCCTATTCAGCATTTCAGGTACAAATGCAAATATTTCAGTGTCTTGAAAAAATATTGTAAATGAGTTATAGGAGAATTTGCATAAAGTTGGATTTACACATGTTGGGTCTTCCTTAAATCGGGAAGTGTCTTTACAAGTTTTGCGTTTAAGTAAGGGCATAGTGTTTAAGTGCATGAAAGCAATTTTCAGTTAGTCACTCATTTTTGTGTATGAATGATTCTTATACTTTCAGATATCATTAGAGATAATGAAGTAGATTTATAATTGACTGAATTTATTGTTAGTAGAATACACCCATGCATCTGTTACTTAACCCCAGCTGGATTGTATTCTTCATTTGTGATTTTTTTATGCCTCTTGTATAATACCTTTTGTTCATATCCCATTGTTGATATCATTCTTGTTTTGTAAAACTGCAATTTTTCTAACCCACTTACCCATTAGTTTTTTCTGCTCTGGTCTGTCCCACAAGTGTGAAAGATTTACTCAGTTATCCCTAGGAGAATAAGGTTTGAACTCCCAGCAATCAGTTTTTCTAGTGAGAAACTGCTGGCCTACCACACTCTTGCACTATCCATATCTACTCAACCACAGTATCGTGACAGTTCCCTTGTTGACGGCACACCTTTAGTCACTCAGAGACTGTCAAGGAGAAGATCATTTGGTAAGATAGTCTCCACCTTGTTCTTTCTGAGGAATATTTCCTTTGAGGAGATCAAGGAAACTATAAAGTTTTTTAGAATTCTTTTATCCATATATCAATTTATCTATATCTCTGATGCCCATTCTCTCCGGGAACTGCCATCAAGGGGTTGGCCACGGCAGAAGAGACTACACTTATCCTTGACTGTACATGTGTCCCTCACATACACTATTCCACACATTCTTTCTCCATTTCTCTCTCCAGTAATCTTCCTCTTTATTTCCCCATATCACAGGAAGTCTTCCTCTCACATCAACCCCTTTAACAATACCTTAGTCTAGATATTGAGTAATGACCTTGTGAGGCACTGTAATTAACACCTTTGGGCTGATGGACCCGTGTATCACAAAATGGATTTTGATTTATGTTTCAACTCCCTTTCCACATCCAGGCCCCACAGGCCTTTCCGTGGTTTACCCCAGACGCTTCACGTGCCCTGGTTCAGTCCATTGACAGCACGTCGACCTCGGTATACCACATCGTTCCATTTCACTCTATTCCGGGCATGCCTTTCACTCTCCTGCATGTTCAGGCCCTGACCACTCAAAATCCCTTTCACTCCATCCTTCCACCTCCAATT
>JAYMFT010215133.1:0-11447 GCA_038088735.1 Panulirus argus
GAAGGATTGTTGAATGTGTTTGATGATAGAGTGGCAGATGTAGGGTGTATTGGTCGGGATGGGGTGCAAAGTGTGAGTCAGAGTGGTGTGGTAGAGAGAAAGGAAGTAGTGAAAGCCTTGCGGAAGATGAAATGCAGCAAGGCAGCAGGATTGGATGTTATTGCAGTTGAATTTATGAAGAAAGGGGGGGGGGTATATGTGTACACTTCCTCCATGCAACCTTAGCTTTGCACAGATTCAACAACTCTGTACTCTCACCTCTTGTAGCTGTGTGGTTCATTACTGTCATAGGGACTATATTTTTTAGAATATCCAATTTAAGTATTCCCTTTATAAGCATGTATTTTATGGGTCTTTACTAACTGAAGAACCTTGCAAAGCTTTTCAAAACTTGGCATGTGCTTATGTTAAGGGCTTTAGCATTAAAATCACTGCCTTAAGAAATCTTTCTCATAAGTTTAGGTTTTATACAGGGAGTAAGTATTTGCTTACACAAAATATACTTAAGGAATAGGTTTACCTTAGGGAATTCCTATCCTGCTTGGAGTATTAGAAAAAGTTTAATAGAAATGCAAACGCAGATTTGGATTAATTATATTTCATGTATTAGACAAAATTTTTTAAAATTATTAATTATTGGAACATTACAGTTAGCATACATTGTTTTTCATTGATGAAATAAAAGTTGCAGAAAAATATTTTATCATATATGTTTTTTCAGTGGGCAGTGGAAAGTTTTCACAGGAAATGAAGAAGGTTCCCTACTTGGATGGTGGGCTTGGTTCCGTAGCCGACAACTCACCCCTCATATCCCACCTTGTGATTGCTATATGGTTGCTTCTACAGTTTCTTCAAAAATGCTCCAGGCAATTGCCAGCAAGGAAGGATTTAACTTTGTTGTAAGTTATAATGAAAATGTGCAGCATAGGTATTCTCTTTCACAGTTTAAATTCAGTATAAGATCCTACAGCTAAAACTTACTTTTACCCACCATTGTCTACTACTGATGTAACCTCTTACTCTTCAGTTGAAAGTAGCATAGCCTTGGGCTGCAAAGACCTTTAGAATGGTCCTGATTAACACCAGGACTCTTCTGTAGAAACTGGTCTTGGGGTAACTATGAATGCATAAGAAAAATAGATATAGCAACCATTTATAAATGGATGCATGTAAATATCCAATATAAGGTCCACAAGAGCACCACAAATTGGTCATTATTGCAAACATATGCACAAGCAGTAGCATACATCTTGGCAAACTTGCTCTGTATTGGTGAAGTTATAATATTTCCTATTTGGTGTATACAGTATTATAGAACAATCACTTGTGAACATAATCAAGTTAGAAATATGATGCGAGACCGAAAACAGCATCACAAAATTGACCATTATTGTATTGTAAACATTGGTGCACCACTTAAGGGACTGGTTGTGAGGGAAGTGTTGCTGGAAGGTGCCTCACACCATCTCACAGGCCCAGGCACATGACTCATGCATCATACAGGAAACAGACTCTTTATTTGACTTTTACCAATTTATTAAGGCATACATTTTTTAACTATATTTTTATTATTGGCATAGATTTTTAAAAGAATTGAAAATAGTTTGAAAAGTAGATTGGAAATGTAAAAGTACTGGATCATTCAAAGTTGATTATTACAAAGGAAGTCTAGTAGTAGAAGAAAAGAGCTAAGCAGCAAAATTGAGATATATGTTGAGTGCTACTCGCCAGTCACATCTCAGGCCAAATCTCATCATAGATAGGTAGGTACTTATACCTATTCCATGCTTACTTATACCGATTCCATGCTCTCCTTACCTCCAAGTCTCCAGTACCAATACTCATGTCTTTGATATTGCCATTATTAATCATTTCCGTAAAGTATTTTCTTCTTATAATACAAACTTCATTTGGTAAAACTCTCATATTTGAGACAGACTTTCTTGTTACAGCTATTAACCATTATATTCACCCCTAGATTATCATTCATCATATTTAAGAGATTGTATAATTTCCTTTTAATCACATTCTGTGGCTTTTTCAGTCATGACATCTTTCTAAACTTTGCCCTCAATTCATCACTATTTCCTGGAAAGTTCAGCTTCTTCCAAATTCTCTTTTTCTTATCAGGCATCTTCCTTAAAGTATCAGTCTTCCATGCTGCTTGTCTTTCAGCACCTTTGTCTTATCTGTTTTTTGTAAAATGGCTTCAAGAACGCCATTCTGAAGATGTATTTATTCCAGGCTATCATTAGTTGCCAAAGCCATAGCAAAACACGTATAACTGTGTGGTTGTTATTTTTCATGAACTTGCTGATTTTTTGCTGAGATTAGTTTTCAGTTACTTAGGTTATGCTGTGTTCTCAAGAATATACAATAATTTAGGACTTTATTTAATAGCATGGGTCAAATTCTATATTGCACAGTTCAAGATTTAACCATCGTTTTTTATGGCAACTTTAATAATACTGGTGATAGATAGGCAGTCTTGATGATAACAGTGAGCAAGTACCATTCATGTAAATATCTAAGAACGTAGACGGGATGATGTACTTTTTTATTTGTATTATAGAAATGCTTGGCTTTATAGTCCTGCTTATATTTTTCAGGAGACGCTAACAGGTTTTAAGTGGATGGGTAATAAATCTTACAACCTTATGCAAAAGGGTAAGACTGTGCTGTTTGCCTATGAAGAAGCCATTGGATTTATGAATGGATCCGAGGTATGTATGGTGGTAAGCTCTTAACTACAATGTGGTGATTATAATAAATGTAATTTACTGGGTACAGCTAGTAGAATGATAATCTTTTCAGTGTAACTTTATCTTGAGCAATATCAATAACAAGAATGTTTACAGCATTTTTGATATTTTATTTAAAGACTTGTGTTTTAGGCCATAGCTTTCCACAAAAAGGAAATTAGTTTTACTTGTTTAGATATACCATCAGTAAAATTATTCACAAAAACCCTTCAGTTTTATATTCTATATCCATATTTTAGTACTTAAGGGACTCGGAAGAATTTTTATTTGAGTACTTTTTAGAATACAACCGAATTCATTGTTACTCTATTTACTTTTTCATAGAACTAGAAAAACAGCAGTGAAGTTCTGTATTTGATAGTATTTGGGGTAGGGAAGCATTCTCATCCTGTCCATTAAATTAGCTGAACCTATACATAATAATCTTGAACCATGCCAGCAAAATAGCGTCCCACAAACAACCTATCGTACATGGGCTGACTAAAAAATGCAGATCTGGAAATTCAACATAACAACCACTTGGTTGTCCTTCCATACCATGTACATGAAAAATAAGACTGGGAAGGGACTGAACTTGTGGTTTGCTCTCGGAACTGGTCATGTCTGTGGTATAAGTGGTTGAAACATGCAGGCTTCTCTCATTAATCATGTAAGATGGAAAATGCATGCTGATCAGTTCAAAAGCTGTGAAGGGAACTAAATAGAGACCATTATAATTCAGTAGGTATATATGTTTAATGATCTGTGATGAATAGGGAATTTTTATTAGAATTTTGAAAATGGTTGTGTTTAGATAAGTCATAAACCTCTGCCAACTGTGTAAACGTGCCTAACATTGTGTGACCAATATCCAGTTTGTGTATTGCTTCCCCAAACAATGTTTGAATTGTTTTTAGATGTGTTCTTTTTCTGCTGAATTGTTTTGAGATGTGCCTTTTGTGCCTGGAGTTGTTAGTCATACTTATCTGTGTTGTATACTTTGTTCTTTCTGCCTACAGATGCTAGTCATACACTGCTGTGCTGTATACAGATATATTTTAGAGTTTTTGAAAATACGGTGTAACCAGAACATGGTTCAGTAGTGCATTACCTACAGAATGTCTTTGGGACTCGCTTTCATTGGATGACAGTTAACCTTTTGTGAAATGGCAATAGACAAACATTAAAGGGTATAGTGACTCAAAAAATTAGGGAAACCCACTCATGTAACTCTATGTGGACAGTTGACTCAGTTTTGTTAGAAATATACAGAAAATAGGGGACTGCCACCTACTTTATAGGGCCTTCCATGTAAAAAACTTAAACAAGTCCAACAGTGAAACTTAGTCATTCTTTTACACGAGTTGAATGCTAAAGGAATAACTTGCTATTCCTAATATTATTAACCTCATTACCATTTACTTTTGTGGATCACGTAAGTTATGAGCTTACTTCCTCATATGGAAATTAATTTTGAAGAACTTGGGTACTCCACTTCAGCAGCGTAAACCAAAGTTTCTGCTGTACTGTCATCTATTCTGATTACATATACACTTGGTACTTTACACCATTAATGTTTTTTTTTTATTTCATTATCTTAATCATAATTCTTTATTATGAACTATACTAATTTTACTGAATATTCTTAATATAATTACCAAAGCTCACTAACCTTGCTGTTAGTCTTTGCTTGTCTCACTGTAGTGCATAGATGTCAGGAGCTCTTCATAACGGTTTTCAACTAATTCACTTTCCTACTACAGATTTTCTTTCTGTATGTTGGTAATTTACTTCATAAATAATTTTTGCTTATTCCTAATATTTGCTCAGTTTATTACCAAGGTAATGTGGAATGCATTAAAGTTTTGCTGTAACCATTCCTCATCTAGATTTCTCAAGCATAAGAGTTTGTATGAAGCATTACAATATGAATTTTAAGGTTATTCTTGTTAGTATTTAATGTGGTGTTAAACCCACAGGTGTTAGATAAAGATGGGATTTCTGCTGCAATGCGCTTAGCAGAAATGGTGTCCTATTTGTCTAAGCAGAAGATGACGCTGACAGAAAAATTGCAAGACCTTTACAAGACGTAAGTTTTAACGGTGTATTTTGACATTTACAACTGTTTAAATACTTTACAAGAATAGCATGACAAATTACACATGGTATTGCATGGTGTTCCATATCAGTTTAATCACAAATTTAACAGGCAGAAAATTGAGGGAATATAGAGAAACAAGGGAACAAAACACCTGCAGTAATAAGGAACAAGACATACAATCTAAGGACCGAGAATTATAAATAACTGCAGGTAGATATATAGGAAACGGAAGGGAAGATGAGTTTAGAGATACTGAACATAAGGGAAATCTGTCTAGATGTGGGATTGTTGAGGTTTAGCTCAACTAGGAAATAGTCATATTTGATATTTTCCAAAAGATATTCAGTAAGAACACAGAAAAAAGATGGGAGGATAATGGTCCTTTCAAATAGTACATGATAAATAGCAACAGCGAAAGATGTTGCCACAGTAATTTTATACTACAGTTGCCTAAAATATACTGAAGATACCTAAGGAGGTGTGGGAGGAAGAGGTAAGCCATCTTTGGTGATGAGAATGATTTAAGAGGTATGTTCAGAAAAACTTGCTGTAAAAATGTCACTGAACTCAATAAAGTCAGTAGGGCAGGTATATCATCAAAATTGAATTCCCTGTTTCCACATATACAGCAAAATGGACATTGAAAGATCACCTATGGTATACCCTTTTGGAAAAAAGTCATGTGTGTGAGTGTATGTTTATCAAGGAAAGTGATGATAAAGGCTTCACTGATTATTCTTATGTCAAGAGGAAATGCAAGGAAGAAAACATACTAAGCCAAACAAATAGCTTAGGAACATGAACTTGAAGTGTAATTCCACATGAAGAGTGGGGCAGTGTTACAAGAGGTTTCGTGAAGCATATAATAAAGAGGTCAGTTGATGGATTATTTTATGGTGGGAGACAAAGAAAGGAGGATGCAGAGTAAAGCTATGATTCAGTAGAAGTATTTAGGATTGTAACCACCTACAAACATACCTAGGCAGGCTCAAGCATTGATCAGGTATGTGATTGAAGAAATTCAGCCTGACCAAATACAGTATGATGAAAATAGGCCAAAATGAATTGAAGCCAAGTAATGAATGATCATTTTGCAGGGAGGAAATTACAGAAATATTCCTGTATGAGAGATGGTGGGGTTGACATAGTACTTAGCCTGTTTCCAGAAAACTGCAATAGGAAATTAGTTAGGCAAGTAAATAATTTACTGATGAAGAACAGAATTGCCTCTAAGTTCACAATAAAGAATATTAAAAAATTTTCTCATCACAAATTAAACACCATTTATAATAAACACACCAGTATGGTCACCTTACTAAATAGGCACAAAAATTTACTGGATAGGCCTTTCCTTCATCTGTTCCTGGAGCTACCTTGCTAATGTAGGAAACATCAAAAAAAAAAAAAAGTATGAAAGAAAGAAAGAAAAGGGTCCTTTAGTGGGTTAGAGAATTTCTACTAGAAGTAAGCTACAAGGATAGGTCAGCAGCCTTTGACTGTTTACATTGGAAGAGAGGAGGATGATAGATATCATGATTACAGCTTAAAAGTTCAAAAGTAAATTGGGTGATGCCAACATATAATTTCTTTTGTGTGAAAGAATTAGGAAATAATCAGCCACAGGTCACAACTAGAAACTGAGCAAGAGTCAGAAAAGATAAGGAAATACTTTTATTGTGAAGAGGCAGTGTATGAGTGGAACCAGTTAAATACAGTAGTAGTAAATACGAAGAACATAAGAGATTTAAAGAAAATGTTAGAAAAGAAAGGTTAAGTGATAGTGCCCAGAAATATAGGACCTCGTCCAGTTATACAGGAATGTGTAATTGCAAATAGACAATTAAGCCGGTAATTAGATGCACAGTGAAAATGAAAATGTAATTAATATTGTTCCCTAGATTTATGATTAATTTTCAAAATATTTCTTTTTACAGATATGGATATCATGTATGCAACAATTCATATTATATCTGCCATGATCAGAGTGTTATCACCAAGATGTTTGAACGGATGAGAAATTTCAGTGGACCAAATACTGTAAGTATAGCACAAGATAGCATAGGGATGAAGTTTGACTGGATATGGACATATTTCATCAAGTGATAAGCCTCTTTAAGAAATTGGAAGGATTGTGCACTACTGAAATTTAAGGTCAAAACAAAAAAAATATACAGATGATGCCTTATATATATCGATGTGCTCAATGTCTTCTTTATGGCAGTTCCATCATAGGCATGGATGGTCTTACCCTGATTTAGCCCTTTGACAGCACATAAACCCCCTTTACACCACATTGTTCCATTTCATTCTGTTACATGGATTCCTTTCCCCTTCTGCTTGTTTAGGCCCCAACCACACAAAATATTTTTAACTCCATCCGTCTATTGCCAGATGGTTTCCCCCTTTTCCTTTGCTCTACACTTTGCCCTGTTTGTCAACCTCTCCTCACTCATTCTCACTGTATATCCAAACCATATCAGCACACCTCCATTTCTCTTAAGCATACTATTCTTATTACCGCTCCTCTTTTTTACCCTTATATCACTTACTCGATCAACCCTCTCATACCACATATTGTCCTCAAACATTTTATTTTCATCACGTCCACCCTCTGTTCATACTGACCTATAGCCAGTGTCTCGTACACGTACATCACTGGGACTACTATACCTTCAAACATGTCTATTTACATCCTCCCAGAACATTTACCCACCCACTCACCCACCCTGTGATTCACTTCTGCTTTATGGTTCCTTATGAGATCATGTACACTTCTAAGTACTTGAAATACACCCACTTTCTCCAACTTTTTATTCATTCCAAGGCATGAGAAATTACATATTGCTCTTAGCTCAGCTTGGGTAGATGTGGGAAAAGCTATGTCCTTTATATATTGGGAATTTTAGAAAGTTGCTTCAATGGTGCCATCTGCAGGGAGCAGTATTTACAAATTTTTAGGGTAAAAAAAAAAGTACAAACATACGATTACTGATGATAAAGACAGATAGGAAGATACAGCAGATAGAATTGGAAATAACAGTGAAGCTAAATCAGAATTGTCTATTATTTAGGTTGGACACTCACTTGAGAGGGAGGAGTTATTCAATATTGTTGATTTGGTAAAACTTTAAGGTTAGTGATTATGGGTACAGTGGTATAATAAGAGAAATTCTTTCTTTCCAGTATCCTAGCAGTGTTGGTAATGGCAGATTCTCAGTAGCCAATGTGCGAGACTTGACGACTGGCTATGACTCTTCACAACCCAATAAACAAGCAGTTTTACCTGCCTCTAGGTCTAGTCAAATGATAACTTTCTACTTTTCTAATGGCTGTGTGCTTACACTTCGCACAAGTGGAACGGAACCCAAGATTAAATATTACTCCGAGATGTGTGCCAAGCCTGAACAAGAGTGAGTAGTTTTAAAAGTTTCCTTGAATTAATGTTTTCAGCCATGTGGAGTAGGTGCTGTATCACATATGTTTTCCCTCTTACATGTAGGACAAAGACTGGATTTTTCCAATGCATATTTTGAAGGTATACTGTAAATCAATATTTTATATCCCCTTTCATGAATTTGGAACTGGAATGGTGCTTACAAAACTCTAAAACTTTTTTGATATTGATTACTATCATACCAATTTTAAATATTCAGTAGCTTTACTGATATCATGAGAATTCTACACACTAATTTGTGTATCTTAGAAGTGAGGCATCTGATAACTCCATGTGTTTTTAGAAATATATGTATGAAGAGAGTAAGGAGAGAAATGATGATGTGAGTAAAAAAATAAGGATTGACTTTGCAAGTGTACTAAGAGCAGACTAAGCTTGTTTTTGCATGGAGATTAATTTATGCACTCGCACAGATGAAGCTTGAAGGACAACTACAGTACCCTGAAGTCAGGGTAGTTGATAAAGACTTCATAGTAGAGTACTGGAGGATAGGTTTTGTATCTCCATCTTTAGATTTTTCTTAGGAATGTGATAAAAACAAGTAAAGATTGTATTATACTACTCATATTGTGCTGATGATTGAATTTAGGAATGTATATGGAAAGTAACTTTCTGATTTAAATTGTAAACCTACCCTTACTACACTTAAAATGTCTGTAATTGTGTATACTAGTATACTTATGGCATAGTTAATGCACATGTGATGAACTTAATTTTGAGTGATTTCAATTGTGAAATTTTTCATACAGAGACTGGAAAGCCCTGGAAGCTGAGCTGGGAGAGCTGGTAGAAGCTGTGGTACAGGAGCTAATGCAGCCTCAAGAAAATGGTCTTATCCCACGAGTAGACTAACACTATTTGGAAAATACTAAATTTACAGCAGTTTTTTGGGTTTTAATTTCTTTCATATAAAAGATACTTTTATTTTACTCTTAATCTTGCCGATATATATTTTTTTTCTTTTTATTATAGTAGCATCTATACCTATCAGATGTTCAGCTGCTGTACATAGACCATTTTGTGATATACATCTCAGGAATTGATAAGTGAAATGGTTCTAGTTGTGCTTTAGAGGGTAGAGTTTATAGAAAACATGTTATGACAGTCACTAATTGAAACTCTTCAACTTTGACCTTTAATAAGGTTGGATAATGGTCTAAGTTTGTGAAAGTTGATTAAGTGCAGTGTTTGAAAGTAAAAACATTGTAAAATGATTGCTTTTATGAAGAGGAACCATTGAACAGTTGTAGGTATGGAATATTTTTATTTAAAAGCTTTTGACATCTGAATAGTACAGTATTAGAAAGATCTAGTGTACTTCATAAGATGCACATTGTACAATAGAACTAATCATTAGGTACAATGAAATGCCCTGTTATTCAGAAATAAAGTTTCAGAAAACTTGAATGTAATAAAATGTCTGCTGTGTCTCATCAAGGCATGTCATAGGCAAGTTGTTTAGTTTGTATGATATATACGAAAATATACATAGAGCAGCCCTGTTAATGATACTTAATGGCTAAAGAAACCATTGCAGTTATGCTCTGGACCAGCATGAATTAGTTTCATTCCAAACTGCAAAATGATAAATAAAGAATTGGTAATAAGTAATTTTTCATGAATGTACTATTTCAAGTCAAAATTTTAAGAAGTATCTGGGTAAGCATATCATTGAACCTCTTATCCTATCTAATCCCCATAATAGGGCTTCATACCTATGGAAAATGTTTGAAATTTTTCAAATTTGTATTCTCATAATTCATGGAAAACTTTTGGAATTTTTCAGATTTGTGTCCTCATCAGTCAGACATGTGGAAATCCTAAAATGCATATAATACAATGCTCAAGTAAATAGTTTTCATTTGGCCAAGTAAAGCAATGTGCTGAAGGTCAGTGCAGTAACTTCTCAAGAGGAGTTCAGTGCTTGATGTGAAAGGTATGCCAAAAATTAAGATCATTTGGGGCTATTACAACAAATTAGGTGATATAGAATTTCTTCCAACACCTTTTACTCAGAGTTAATGCAAGTAAATTCTTTTCTATCCTAATCACTCCATTTTTGGTTAAATAGGGTGAATCAGATACACACATCAGCCTATTTCCACTGAATTAGAGTGATACTTTAACTTCAACACCTATAAAAGCTTGTCATAGTTTTTCGCTTTCGCACAATCAGTTGATTCAGTTACATGTAATGCCTGTTGTTTAGTATTACCCATATTCTTGTTAACATGTTTGAATATCTCTTACTGCTTCAATCAGTAATTATTGAAGGAGTTATTCTGGTTATAGATAAAGTCTGTCCTGTCATTTTGTACTTAAACATCTCTCCATCTTTGAGCCCAATTGTACTGTGAAATTACCTGAATTGTAGAAGACAAGAGTATCCAGAATTTTGGAGAAAATTTTCGTTTTTAAGTAGTTCAGGTTCATGAATGTTGTAACAAATATTACACCTATCATGTTATACCAAGTTGTGGTGTTGTACATGCAAGGTTAGCTTATGAATTGCAGTAGAGCTTACAACTGTAATGCTTTACTAAGTATAGTGCTGTATATAATAGTATCATCTTAACATTAGATTTGATTTATTAGTTGACAAACATTAATATGTACATATGCAAATGTATTACAGGTGTTCAAATCACTGAACACTCGAGTTAAAAAATCTGATGCTTGAATGTTCAGTGATTCCAAAATAAAGATCTAATTTTCATAAGCCCAAGACTATACAGTAATATTTTGGTTACAATAAGGATGAAGAACCCTCCCACTATTTACTTACTGACCACGTTACTATTATGTTTTCTAGCCTCATGTATTCAAGAATTAAATTGCTCATCTATTTCGTTTAGCTCAAGAACAGCAACTTTCCACAAAACTTAAAAGATATTTTGGCCAAAAGTGTTGTGGACTCTTTAGGTTAAGCTTTCTCTGTGATTGATTTGAAAAGTTTAAAGGGGAGAGGATAATATTATTATTTTCCTGACATTTTAGCTTCAGGCAGTGGAACTGTGTCATAAATGTGAATAAGAGCAAGGTTATTAGGTTCAGCATGGTTGGGAGTGAGTTTAAATGGGAAAAAAATTGGAGGAAGTGAAGTGTTTTAGATATCTGGGAGTGGACTTGGCAGCAAATGGAACCATGGAAG
>JAYMFT010215144.1:0-11447 GCA_038088735.1 Panulirus argus
AGGAGTGGATGGGGGTGAGCAAGTGTGAATATGTACATGCGTATATGCATGTGTATGTGTATGTATGTATATATGTATATGTTGGTATGTATATATATATGTACTGTGCATGTATGTATATATGTGTGTATGCGGGGGAATGGGTTTTTCTTCACTTGTTTCCTGGATTCAAGATGCATTCTTAACCTCTTCACTGTTTGACAAGGAAATGATTATTTTACCAATGTACATTTCTCATCAACCAACACAAGCTGGTTTGATTTGCCGATGTGAGAGTTCAATACCAGAAAATTTGTTCTTGTTGAGGATATCTTTAAGGGACCATTAGGTATAGGCCAGCATAATAATTACATGTTTAAGGGACCATTAGGTATAGGCCAGCATAATAATTACATGGACAAGAAGACAAACATGAGTTTTTATTTTACTTAAAGGAATCTAGAAATAATATAAAAAAAAACTTTCTGTAAAGTAAATTGAATTGTAAGTTTCCAATGATTCATTCTTCTGATGTGAGACATTTCAGTTGTTAATTACAGCTGGCCATTTCAGTGTTAAGGTTAATGATACAACAAGAGAAACTCTTCCATAATCTTCAAATTTAACAAATTAGTCTTAAGATGACATAAGTTTTATGGGATGGGATTGACATGTCTGCAGTGATTACATTGATTGGTTTTCCAGTGATGTAAAGCTGAATAAATATAGTGATCTATGGTTGTAGGTGTTCCTCGACTCATAATCACTCACAGATCCTCAATCTGCTTATGACACTGAAAATTACAGGGGTACAATAAAAGGGCTGCAAGCCAACTGTAACCTAGAGCTCATATGATAATGAATATACTGAAAAAAATCCTCACATACATAAAGGCAAGGCTGTGCATTATTATAAAACAAAACTGAACCACATTTACAGTGATGTTAGCAAACTATTGATTGGTGGATGCCAAAACATAACTATTTTTGAAGGATGATTCTTTGCACACAACCACTTCATACCATAAATACATGAGGATGCTCATATTAGACAACAGAAACATAGTAAACAGTTTTTCCTTGTATTATCAAATCTGTCCCTTTCAATAATTTGAGCATAAACAGAGGAAAACTTAACCTAAAATACAGGCCCATCAAACAATATGAATAGTAAAATGGTAGCCAAAGACAAATGGCTTCGTATGTGACACAGAAAACTAAGTAAAGTATTTACTATTTACTCCTGTAGGGTTTCTGATTCCAAAATTATTTCTCTACATTACAAGATGCCTGCAAAACAACCCTCTGTGAAGACAACCTCTAAATCCTTTCCAAAGATACCTCATCAGAGCACATACATATTTAAGAGTAATAAAACTGTAGTAATTGTCAAACTTTAAATTGGTTTATCATTAGATGGTCATACATGAAAAAAATTGTTAGCTCCAGCATACTGATGAATATCAAATGGATTGGGCAAAAAACATATTAGTAACAACCTGAGGGACATTGAGATGAGTTAGTTCTGATGGGACCCCTTAATCTTAAGGACGGTAAGGATGAAAGAGATTCCAAGGACGGTAGGGTTGAAAAAAAAATCCTAAGGGCTGTGGGAATGAAAACAGAAATGGAAAAGAGTTGGTGGGACCCCACAGACCAGGCAGGTAACCAGTAACCTGTAACCTAAAATTAACGAAGATGGAATACTGAATGTTGGGCACAGTTTTCAAAATACTGGCCTTAGAGAAATTCCTGTTAGTTTACATATTGATATAAAAACATGAGTTAATTTTATTTACTTTGTGTATTCTTGAATCTATCAAAACCTTTGAAATGAGCATGGCTTATTCTAAATTAAGGTTAATACACAATGTGACCTACATTTCAAGCAGAATGATGCATGCAGAATCTTCACCCAAATTCATCAGTTACTTAAATCCTGCACTCCTCCAAGTATTGTGAGCCAGACCTCAGAGACTGAAATATCAACTGTCATTTTGTGTTTTGTTCTGGCTATCAAATATGATACTTTAACCCTTTCACAACAGATGGTACATATATGGTCTCATCATTTCTATAGACTACAGTTGGCACAAACGTGGATTCCCATTTTCAAATATGCCTCACAAGGTTTTGGAATGTAAATATTGATGCTAACATTATCCACCACATCCCACAGTATCTCTTCATATAGCATATCAGTCATTTTTCCTTTCTATGGGTAAATTACCCTCAAAATGTCAGAGTGAACAGTACGTGTTCTTCCACTCCTGTAGTTGGAGAGAAAAATCCAGATAATTTCATGGATTTACTGGATATCTTCAATATACTGTAATTGTTCATGCAAAACACATATCCAGATAAAATGATATGTGCTAATTTGAATGCTGACATAAGACTATTGTGCTGGTGTAATAGAAAAAGAACAATGCATCAATGTACTTAAATATCCAGACGTGCTGACTGGCTTATGCCAGTTGACAGTGCTCACCATTTGACACCTTGCAGCAGATATATAAACAACTGCATCAAAACAAGTTCAATATTTTTTGTAATCAGGAATTCGTATTCCCTTCACTGCCACAGTAAAAACGTAAGAAATATATATACATAGTTTTTCTGACTTCCAAAAATCCACCACACATGGTGAGTGCTGGATCATACGCTTGCTGCAGTGAAAGGATTAAGTTACCGTACCTCGTATTTTACATTTTATACAAATAACCCATTGTAAGGACCTTGGTATAAGCTACGTAGGTATATTCTCATCAAAAAGGGTATTTAATCCTGTTTGTATCTCACAGTTTGCTTCTCTCTGTGGGGACATATGTTATTCTGGATGAAGAGTCACCTAAAACCAGACCAAAGGAAGCATTTGAGTGCTGTATGCACCATGCCTCAAGTATGGAGGTTTTTCACATCCAAGCCTTCTAACTACAGTACACGAAAATTACTCATTTTTTATTCATACTAAACTGCAGACCGAAAAAAACAATACTACAAAACCTGGAATAATATTCTTTCATCCAATTATTACTGGTGGTTCTTCTCATTACGAGTGATGATAATCATACCCTCTATGAAAGAAATAAGTAAAATAATAATAAAAAAAAAAAACATTTATAACTCTATGCTGAAAACTGTTACGGAAGTCTTATTACTAGCAGTGTCTTAGTACTGCAACATTTATGATGAAAGAGAGTGATCACTTTTCAAAGCTCAAATAATTATCATGTCACTGCTTTGCTTAGCTTGTCTCTCCTATTAACCTGTATCAAAAAATAAAATATTTCACATCTGAACAGCTTTTTCATACAAGCACATGGATTTGTAGTCACAGTGCTTCGTGGTTTGCAGGATCCAAATAACAAAATCCATGATAAGTTCGCGGGCTTCCATAGAGTTTCTCTTCTAAATCAGTGCAAGAAGTAGCTTTCTAAACAGAGATATATCAACAGGAGATGCTTGCATGGTCTAAAAAGCATCAGGTAATCAATGTTATTATTATGTGCAGGTGAATTCTTGTTTTTAATATATCATGAATGAACCAATATCATGCAATCTTATGTATGTTATTTGTTTGAAAGTTTGATGCAAAGATGTTTATATTACATTCACTTGAAAATTCCTGCTCAGTCGTAAGCTTTTAAAGCACTACCTTTGGTAAAGCTGTCATAATGACAGTTCAATGATGGAAATATGTACCAAATGACACAGATAACAAAGTCATTGTGAACCTTTGTGAGGAAGTGAGATATCCACAGTAACTTAACATAAAGTCTGTCTTATTTCCTTTCTCTACTTTCACTATCAAATACATCAAATCTTTTCCTGCAAGATAAAAGCTGCATGGTCATCAATTAAATAGCTGGTGACATTTATGATCATGTTTAGAGCATTAATTTTTGGTAATGTTTACATCACCAATGATCAAAGCTGGTAATCTGAATATAAGCTTTTACTTACTCCCGCACAAATCAGAGTATTTGATGCTATCAACGTAAATCCCTGTCAACCCTCTCTGTACAAATATCACAGGTAAAGCAGAGTACATAAATTACTCAGTACAAAATTAATGTTAAAATTTTTGTTGCACATGCATGCATTCCTTCTTTTGCAGAGAGACAATGAATATTTATGAGTTAATAATACAACATATGATTCAGTGGCAGATACAAAAGAGACCTTTCTTAAGTGAAAATGAGATATACTGTACATACCATTGTCTCAATGGTGAAACACGTGCTTAACAGTAAGAAACCAAGATACCTGTTAAGTTATTCCAATGTGTGTTTCTAGTTCAATTAAGTTTTATCATCACTCATCATACCCATCTTGTAAATAAATACAGTTGATCAACAAAATAAAAGTTTTTTTCAACATATACAGTATAAAAGGGTGATTACTGCCCTTTTCACCTGTTGCGATGGTCTGTATACGATACTGGAGCACTGATTTAAAAGTCAATTTTACTTGTGTAAAAAAAGAAATAAATATACCTACTCTATTTGAAAAAGGGCACAGTTAATGGTTTATATCTATCATAGCAAATTACTAAAGGAAAAACTGATTTATTCAGTAAAAAGAATCAAATGGCAAAACAGTATTACCAGTTAAAAATCTCAAACTGGTAATACCTTTGGAAAATCAGTCATTTGCTGACAGCATCTCACCAAATTAGCTTTACTATCATGGAATGGCTACATCCAAACATCAGAAGCTAGTTTTACTGCAGCTAAAAAATACTTAATGTGTGAAAACTTCTTCCTTTTAGGAAATTTGAGACACTGAAAACACTGAAAAAGCATACCTAAATATTAATTCTATAATCTATTTAATGACAACAGTAAAATATTTAGCTAATTATTTCTTGAACACTTACATCTACAACATTAAAGTAGGTAACATTCAACAGGACAGTATCTGCTAAGCACAAGTTGGATGGCTTTTCTGGATGAGATGTGGGATCAACTAGAATTAAGAGGCTACAAAAAGTAGATTCACTGATAGGTCTGCTAAGAATCTTTTGAAGTGATCTGAGCTTCTGACAAATATGAATGCCCGGCACCTGCAACCCAATTTGGGACCAAGCTCCCAAGGCCTAAATCACCCAACTATCCAGTTCTCAGGTTAACTTTCCCTTTATTGATGACAGAGGGAGCAACAAATGCTCAACTTTCATTTAAATATTTTGATGTGGGCACTAATATTCATACTACTGCAACTTTTCTTCACATTCTGAATTCTAAGTTATGAGTTGAAATGAATCTGGACTATTCAAGTGGTAATCATGCAAATCTTATTGATCTAAGAATGGATCAAAGAGAATTAGGCAGCAACCAAACACAGAATTCTACTACTCAGATCAGCAGATTTGCATATACCAACCACTTATTTTAAGTCTGATATATCATAAATTCAGTGAATTAAATTTTGAACAGTTTAAATAACACACAAGGCAAATACTTAAATTTAGTTAACCTGATTTTAGATAGTCAGTATACTGGTATAATTTTGAGTATGGCCACACTATTTCAAAATACTAAATTTAAAATCAAAACAACTAGGCAAGAGCACCAGTCTTTCCTTCTTTAATTTCATCTTTAGGTGAATCAACCACTGGATAAAAAGTGTATAAATCTTTCAAACTTCAGATTTACATGTTTTACATCCTTATACTAAATTAACGCTACAGGACTGTTTTTAGTCCTTATGCAGTTGTGAGCAATACTAGTACACCTGCAAAAGCAGTTCTGGAGCAGATGAGAGGACCATAGCAGGTAGGGGAAATCTTTAAAAAATCCTCAATACAATGCTTTCCATTAGGGATAACTCCGATTTCATGTCAATTTTTAGGTGAAATTATAAATTCAATAAAGGGTACATATACTGTAACACTTGATTTTAAACTGCTGCTGTGTAGTAATTCACACATTTTCACTTGAACATGAAATATTCATATAAAATGCAAGATACACAGTTGTGAATAAGTATTAAAAAATTATGCTTCACTAGAAGACCATCAATGTAATGCTTCTCCCCTATCACCACTCAGCCCTCTACATACCCTCTGTATAGTGCTGCTGTCTGATAAAACGATACTGTGGAAAGGTCATTAAAAGTAAATGCTAAATCTAAGAAGTTATAAAAGCTGATCACTGACAAAAGATCAAGTACAGTATGTGATGTTTTGAAAAAATATATATATCATACCATAAACATCTTGTGTGTTTCATGTGAGCTTCATATTCATAATTGTTTTACTTGATACATGAACTTTTTAGATATCAAAACCTTGATCTTTTATCACCAGCATTCAGCATAATTTTTTTCACTAATATATATTTTTCTAAATGACAATAATAAAAAATATATATGTATATATGTTGAGCAATTCCTACTGTACCTTGTATAAAAAAAATTGATGAGAAAACTTTTGGGTATAGAATTTTAATGACCAGAGCAAACAGTTTCAAAATCAGACCTTAAAAACTAATAGCTGAAAAAATACTTTCACTGTATATTTACCATATGAATAATTCTGCCATCTAAAAGGCAGAAAACAAAAAGATAACACATCAATATTTCAACAAAGCTATAATTTCATCAAAATGTTAATTTATTGCAATCACTTCACATACATCTTCCCAGTTATATCACTAAAGATAGTTAATTACAACACGGGTATGGAAAAATTTGTGCAAATTTCATAATACATGTATGGAAGGAAAATTACTGAAAAAATGAAAGTATTTGTTGAAGACAGTACAGCACTTGTCAGAACAAGTAGAGGACTGAGTGCTTTTGCATTCATGCAGGGTCTTGCATGGATGTGTTATGTTACCATGATTGTTCAATATTTACACTGATGGCACAGTGAGGGAGGTGACTGCTAAGAATATAAGGTTAGGATGTGAATCTGACTGTATGGAATGGTGGAATGATAGTGAAGTCTTGAAATGTTGTACACTGACGATAATGTCCTGCTGGGTGGCACAAGAGTTATAAACATAGGTAAGGGGCTGTGGAGATATGCTACAGGAGAAATATAGGTGACTTTTTGAGAAGAAATTTAGTAAGCAAAATATATCAAAAGAACCAAAGGACTTTGAGTAAAGAATTTCAAATACTTATGCAGCATTTTTAATATAAAGGGAAATGTGCTATGCAGAGATGATAAAAAGGATAATGGGGAGACAGGTGACTGTCACTGTCATATATACAAATAATCCCAACTGACAGAACTCTAAAATTCAATTTATTTTCTATATGGCATTATGATACGTAAAGGCAATAAAAAAGAGATTTCCAGTGAACACGAAAAGAGTTTAAGATTACAGGGGTTGATAGATTGAAGCATCTTAAGGATAACACAACTAAACAAAGCACAAAGAGCATAATAAAAAATTGGGAGGTGTTCCAAGATGTTACGGGCATAAACAAAAAGTATGAGAGTAGGACAGTTAAAGCTGCTGTGCATGAGTGAAAAGAAAGATAACAGGAATGGAAAAGAGCAAAGAAGCAAATACAATAGAATATGCTGGAGAGATGGGTGGTTTGTGTAATTAACAGTGACTGAAATATGGGAAGTCTTCCACCAGCCCCCATGCATGAGCAGGAGATGGCAATTGAACTCTTTCAATTCGGCATAAGAATCTGTAATAATTATTATATATGATTAATATAAACTAGATATCATTTGGTAAATACTTTTTGCATCTGGTTTATTTTGGCAAAAAATTGCTATTTCAATAAAAACTTGAAACAAGACTGGATATTTTCTTTTGCATCAGCTCTTCAATTTCCATGATGGACACAAGAATTCATATCGATATTCAGTAATTCTATCAACTTATGGATTCAAACATTATCTGGTGATGATACCAAATTTACTAAAAGTGAATGCATGTCAAAATCTCTGTGGGCAATAAGAAAAAAAAAAATCCCAAGTGCAGTTGGTTTAGGCAAAATAAAGCCTAATTTGAAACTGTTTTAGTTAGGTTCACAGTGTAGCATTATGTCATGGAAATCACTTTTATGTATGTTTATATGCTCTTAAAGGATCTAGAGTTTGGAATGTAGCTCTAAGAGAAGGCATTGAGGTCCATACCAGCTATTTCACTCCATCATGAGGGAATGCAAAGCTTTAACTGCCTTCTTCATAAGATGGCAAAATATTATAAACATCTTTGGATGAAAGCAGAGCATTATTGGCACATAACATTCATTTTGACGCAGTGATCTGGAATCTCCATCATCATGGCCCTCTGGTGTCCCTCGCTGCTCCTGAACCTGGAAAAAAAAATCAGTTATGTAATATCATTCAATTAAATTAGTAGACTCCACAATAAGAAGTTAATATCTGATGCCAAGTAGGACTATGGAGAAGATATTCATCATGTTAATACAGTTGGTTGTCCAAACATTTTAGGAACACTAAATATCCTTGAAGTCACACAGAAAGTATTTAACATTTTTGTCATATTTTAGCATTTTTGTAAAAGGCTGCTTATCAACATCATTTATCAAAACTGCATTTGCTTTCCCTGCCACTTAAAAAACAAAAAACTATGTAAGATACATAAATCATAAAGTCTCAAGTAATTAAAATGTTTGAAAAGGAAACCTGTCTGGTTGACAGAAAAGATGCACAACTAGAATATACCTTGAAAAAGTTACTGTACACTCACTATTAATTTCTAACTATAAATTAAGATTAAAGACAGTAAAATGTGATCTTGGAAATTTATATAGCTATAAAAGCAAGCTACATCTTGCATGTCTTTTCCTGTGAACCCAGCTGTGATGGAATTCTGTTGAGATTACTTTGCTACTGAAAAAGGACCACAGTGAAATAATAAAATTTGAATGTAAATGGCTGAAAAGGTTTTAGGAAGTTAAACCTTGTAAGAAATTAAATAGAATGTAATTATGAAAAAAAAGTCGATATACTGGGAGACTAAATGCTGATGCATTTAGAATTTTTTTTGGAACGTACATACACAGAAAGGACTGAACATAAGGGTCCATGCCACGTTGGTGAAGGCAAAAGATTAACATACAAAACAAAGCTTTGATGAAACACACAAAGTTCAAAAAATGTTGTGTCACATATATAATAAGAGACAGTTTTAAGATGAGCTTAATGAAGATGCTTAAAAAAAAAAGGTGAGAAATGCTGTAAAACATAGGACACAGTAAATGTCTCTATAAACCAACACACTTACTAGATTGTATTAATCTCTGCTTGCGAGTGTGTGTTTCGTTGTTTGCTGGAGGTGCTGGAGAACTGACAGCTGCTGCCATTGTTGCAACTTGCTGCTCAACCTAACAAAATGAACTGCTTAGTTATTTTTGTATGTAATGCAAAACAGGTATAATGCTAAGTGTTAATAAGTCAGAAAAAATAGACCTGATCTTAACCTGTATTTACTCTTGCTGCTGTTAATCTCACATTAAAGGATATAGTATTCTCTTTGTAACAAATTATGGCTTTTCAATACTTAAGATTTAAAATCACAATGAATTCCTCATGATTACAGGATTACCAGAGAAGATTATACAACATTTCAAGACTAAAGAACAAGCACTAACTAATCTGCCTAAGGTCCCTTACACACTTTTATGATTTTGACCATTTAAGGCAGACCTCTCATAGATCTAGCTAGAATGCTGCATTGAGAAAGGGGACTTCATGTAGACCAACAGCTGCTGTTTTCATGCCAGGAATTGAATTTCTGCTGATTTATGGAAGTGGCACAAAATGTCAAAAGCCCTACTATGCTACAATTATGTATGGACTTCTCAGTCACCTGTAGCCCATGGTTTCAGGAGGGTATGTCACTAAACTGCAAAGTGCAGATGAAATCAAGCAGCAATTGATTCACAGTAATTAGGACTCTTATAATCTGTGTAACAATCTATTTGACAGTAACAGATATGGATCTGATAAAAACTCTAATATTAACAGACTGGATTTTAGCAGCAGCAGTGTCGCAAAATAAACTAAAGGCAGAAAATTAGATGAACTCATTATTGTGGCAATAAAATTCTTATCATGCAAGCTGCACTGGGTAAATATTATTAACACTGCATCATATGAGGTAAAAGCCCTTGAAAGCATCAAAAATGAGAAAACTTGAATGTAGTTAAAACACTTCTTGCCTTGCAATATTTATTAATGAATAGTGCAAAATTATGCAAATACTATAATATAGAAAAATAAGTGATTGTACAAAGAAACACAAAACATTAAGGTACATTAAGAAATTTGCCTAAAATCAATAATAATGAGGAGATGGCATCAAAGTCTCTATGATCCATTTTGTAAACTACATTATATAGCAGTCAATGCTTTATCATCATATAGGTTCCTCCCATTAGTTTATTATTTCTCCATGGTAGGGTAAGACATATCACTTTTTTTCTTTGTTGTTTTCTTATTCTTACATGATGTTCTTTCATTTCATTAGAGAAAAATTGTATTTCCCTTTGGACACTCCAAAAACAACTATTTTTAGAAGCACCTAGAAATTTGTGTGTCTGTTTGAAAGGTTAAAGGCAGTATTGTTTGATTACTAGTTGTGTATCATATGTGGAGAGTTTACATTTGTGTTTTCTCATCCCTTAACTTTGCATACTGCATACAAACCATTTCTTAAACTTATGCACACACACACAAGAAGTATAAGAAAGGAGACTGGGAAAAGGCCTTGAACTGCAGACAAGTCTCACTAAGGAGTGTGTTGTGTAAGGTTTTGGAAAAGATTATTAAAACGTAAGAGGATGACTTTCTACAGAGGAGAAATTTCTTAAGTGAGAGACAGCAAGCTTTTAAGGAAACAAGGTCCTGTGTAACTAACCTCTTAAAGTTTTAAGAGGGAGTGAGGTCTGTCCTAGACAAAAGGGAAGGCTGAGTGGACTGTCTGAATCTTTACTGCCAGAAGGCATTTTACACTATACTGTATACAAGTCAGATTCAGATACTAGATCATCAAGTAGGAATAAGAGGGAAACTCTTACGATGGACAGAAGATTATCTCAGTGGAAGGGAACAAAGGAAACATGTTGGAGGAGGCTTTTCCAAATGGATTGAGGTGACCAGAAGAGTGCCACAGGGTGCAGTTCTTAGACTATTACTCGATCTATATTAATTACTTTCCTGAAGGTATGGAATCATATCTAAATATGCTTGCAGATGAAGCATAGGTCATAAGGGAAGTGAAAAGTGGGGAATATTATACAACCTTGCAAGGGAACCTAAACAGAATCCAAAGTTGATCTGAAACATGGTTGATGAAAGCCTACCTGAGCAAATGTAAAGTAAGGAGGAGGAGGAGGAGGAGGAGGAAAGAAAGAAAGAAAGAAAGAAAGAAAGAAAGAAAGAAAAAGAAAGAGAGAAAGAAAGAAAAAGAAGAAAGAAAGAAAGAAAGAAGAAGTAGAAGAAGAAAGAAAGAAAGAAAGAAAAA
>JAYMFT010215165.1:0-25300 GCA_038088735.1 Panulirus argus
TAATGTTACCTTTGTCGTATTTCTGGATTGCGCTTGCATGGAGTTACACCGCGATTGGAAAGTCACCTTTGGTAAGATTATGTTATCGTCTGTGTACAAAAAGAAGTACTATCTTGTAGAAGAAATTCTCTCTCCAAAGGAGTCTCTCATTTCCCTGCTTCTGATTGTATCGCAGCCTTCAAGCTGCAGGTAACTCGTAAAAGGAGGGTGAAAGGCGTGCACGGGATAGGTGAATTAGAACGATGTGGCATAATGGACAGAACCAGGGCATGTAAAGGGTCCGGGGTAAACCATGGAAAGGTCTGTAGGGCCTGGATGTGGATAGGGAGCTGTAGTTTCGTTGCATTACACATGACATCGAGAGAATGGTTGTGAGCGGATACGGCCTTTCTTCGTCTATTTCTGGCGATACCTCGCTACCGCGGGAAACGGTAATCAAGTGTGTATGTGTTTGTATATATATATATATATATAGATATAGATATAGATAGATAGATAGATAGATAGATAGATATATGACCATTTTATTAGTAGAAACAAAAGAAGATAGATCACTGGTCACTTGAATTTTTTGACGTTTGCAATTATCGCATTTTTCCAGCTCAGCTGCTGGCGAAGTAGCGGCATGTACGGAGATTAACACGGGTCTTCACCGCCTAACGTAACACCTGAGACAGCAGCATCTAGCGAGGACCGTCTCAACCGCCGAGTGTCTAAGTGAAAGTCTACGGGGTCAGTTTGCCCTGGTTAGGTCAAGGACAGCCGGGATGCATGATACTGAGGTTGTTCTGGTTGTGTGATTAGTGTTTGTGTGTTACGGGAAGAAAGTTTTACACTGGTGTTGCCCCGTCTCTTAACCTTGTGTATATTTACCATATCTCTACTCCTGCCTATATATGCACACACACACACATTTATCGACCAGCCTTGTGTGTTGGTTGTGGACCGACTGAAATGCCCAGGATTCGAACCCATGCGGTTCCGAGCCCGAGTTGCACTATGGTAACTCATGGTCAGTAACGCTAGCCAGTACAACATGGACGCCAGTATATGTGTGTGCGTGTGTATATATGTATGTATGTGTGTTTGTATTTGTACATGCATCTAAAGATGCGTGTCCTCATGGATTTGTGATTATGGAAAGCACACACACACACACACACACACACACACACACACACACACACACACACACACACGGCCATGTTAGACCTGACCGTATACAATCAACAAACGTCACATCCTTCCATTAAGGTGGGTCTTTCCTTTTCCGGCGCCCGGCAGTAGTCCAAAGGAGCCACCGAGTTAGGAAGGGACACACTCGAGGTTCTCTGTTTTCGGCCACGATTTTCCAAAATATTTTCTAGGAACAAATTTCCAGCGATACTCACAAACAAGATTCGTTACCGGAACAAAGTCCTCGCAATACTTTTTCAGGCAACACACGGAGCTCATGTACACAGTTGAGGAAAAATAAAGCATTTACTTGGAATCGTGACTCCCATATGATGAGCATCATTACAGTATTTATGGTGGGAAGTTATAAGACCCTGAGTCCACATAACGGCGCAGATCATTAAGGTGGATCACACGGAGAATGGGGAGAGGGAATTGCTTTCGTCGGTAAAGGAACTGTGCATCAGTTAGCCATTTCGTCATGTTAACGGTTGTGTACGAAGGATGTACCCAGATCAAGTCAGCAAATCTGCATACAAGAGATCCTGTGTCAAAGCTCACCCGACGAGATGTCAGAAAGGCAAATGGTAAGCTCTCCTTGACCGAACAAGGTAAAGTCGAGTATAAATCTCAATTAAGTTCATTTAGTGTACATTGGAAAGAATGATTAAGAAGAGCTTGGCTTGCTATGGGTGACGGTTGGCAGATTGCTGTATACAAGGAAACGATAATGTTTATAAGGCTGTACGTCCGGCACCAGTTCCATGTAAATGAGAATGGACGTGATGATGATAGACAGAGATAGAAGTGCTGCGTCTAGAGTAAGATGATGATGGATTCACAGGCGGATTACTTGCGCGGACGGTAACCAAATGCTTCATACGGTAAGGATGCAATTGGGGAGCGTTCTCCTGTAAGCTGCTGGATCCAGCAAGATCTGGTCATTAAACAAGATCAGCTTCATGAAGAAAAGACACCATATATCAAGAACTGAGTACTGCAGATGTTTGTGTAGAGGATCGATAAGTTAGTTTATGCAAAATAGGGTCAGGTTACGTTTAAGTTATGCAAAGTTGGGTCAAGTTACGTTGTTAGGTTATGCAGAGTTGGGTCAGGTTACGTTGTTAGGTTATGCAATGTTGGGTCAGGTTGCGTTAAGTTTAGTAATTTTGTACTTCACTAACAGGGAAGTTGACTTTCTTATTGTTAACTATGGGACTGTCATCATCATCGTGGCTTCTGACTTTTAAAGTGGCTTTTTCAGACCAAATCAGAAGTTGGTAGACGTCCTTTACTCTGTGATGGAGCCACAAAAGTTTCGAAAAGTGAAGCTCGTCTGGTGTATCTTTTCGCATCAAATACAGAAACTGTAAAAATTTTCGGCCCGAGAATTTGGACACCCCCCCCCCTCTTTTTTTTTTTTTCTTTTTTTTTTTTTTTAGGGTGGGATTATCCTTGAGAGAGTATCATCCATGGGTTTAGCAGTGAAGCATAACGTGGTGTGTTAATCGTCCACTGGTCCAGGTGAAAACATAGTGACAACTCTGCCCATTCTCGACACTGATCAGTTAACATCTATTTTTGTCATTTTCTTCCCACGTGGAGGACGTGTGGGTCTAATGTTACACGGCTTCATACTCTGAGAGCCTGATGGTTGAATAACACCAGTGATGAACTAGAACTTCCTCCCTTCTATGGGTGATGTTATTCTTGGTTGAGTCAGTAAAATTTCTTGGTCTGACGTTGGGTATAAGGCTCCGTGCAACCTGCATTTACCATTTTCAGTGTTATATAACCTCAAGGAACCAATTCCTAGGAGTCCATGCACTTTCAAAGCTGCGCTTCAGTCAGCAGTAGGGAAAGGATGGACTGCTTTAGAGTGAGAAGCTCTTCGACGAGATTGTACTCCGAAGATCCAACTTTGACGAATGTAACTTTTCACTCAAGGCGTAACCTACACACAGGCAGAATCTGGTAACACCTTGCACTCTGCATGCGAAGCATGATAATAGTTTAAGGCTCATTGTAACGCGTGGGTCTGTTATCACAGTGGTTAACTCAGGCTGAATGGAAGCTGTACATGTGGTGTTCCTCAAATTTAGCCGGGTGTTGCTTGAAAAGTAACAAGCGTGCTTAATATCGCGTCTGTTGACCTACTCTGACGTCTTTGCTTTAGATCTGTATGTCGTCCTGTTTCGTTCATTACCTCTCAGAGTACCTCTGTGTGCGAGTCACAGCGACCAGAGAGTCGAATGGTGATAGGAGCACGTTGGGAGGTGTACCCTCAACACTGTTGAAGAGTCAGGATTGGTGAAACTTGAGCGCCAGACCTATGCCACACACCAGCCTGTTTCACGACCAGTTGAGCACCAGGCCTATACCACACACCAGCCTGTGTCACGACCAGTTTTCTGACCACCATTATATTTCAGGATTAAACTGTAGCCTTTATTAGAGTCTTCGCAGTAATTCGTGCACGCCTTAACGCCGGCAGTATGTAGATTGCGAGGTGTAGGTTTTGTGTGGTAGGATTACTGGGTAATTACGAAGGTTTCCGCTCTACAGGAGGCGGCCTACCTTAATTGGCCGATCGCTACGCGTCAGTAATCGGTCCCTAGATTGTGTTTTTATAACTGTGCGACTTTCACTAATTACTTCCGTCCTAATTACTTGGTTTTGTAATTTCCCCGCGATCATGGGCTGGTGGCGCCGCGTCCGGCTGGTCGGAGAGCGGGGGGCACATCGGTGATGGGTTGGGGGTTCAGTCCTTTCCCGAGGATGAACATCGATATTTCAATAAATTCCATCGACATTTGATTCGATTTCGCTGTCCCACGTATGGTAACTTACTCGTTATTCCACCCAAGTTGATAGATCCCTGCCTCCCCAAACTCGGCATAAGTTAGTGATTGTAAGGTGGGGTCTAGTGTGATGGCCCCATGAGAAGTTTGACAGATGAGCTTAGAAGATACCGTTGAATTTCAGAATCAATCGTATTTTTTATACAAATATTCAATATTTTCCTCTGTATATAGTCAGATGTAATCATACTTGAATTATTTCTCTAAGAAAAGGGAAAATTACGCAGAGCTAAGGAAATTTTTTTTTTTCGAAAAATTATAAAAGAATTAATTTTAAGATTCTTATGTTAATCGTAGCAATTAAGTTGGATAATTTTCCTCTAAAAAATGTCATTATGCAAATATGTTATTGAGTTAAGATCTTGGAGGAATGACTTGGATTTTGCAGCAATACTCTCGTGAAGCTGTTGCTGCCTCTTTATGTGACGTTTTCATTTGGCCTTTGCCGTCGACCCTTGAACACAATGATACGACCCTTGTCCGCGAGGAGCCGACCTTTGAGCACGACGGTACGACCCGGGAACACGATGTTGCGACGTGAGAATGACGTTACAGCCCTTGAGAACGACTTATGACCCACAAGCACGACAGTGCGACCCTTGAGCACGACAGTGTGACCCTTGAGCACAATATTACGACTCTGAAGCATTGCTGTTTACCCTCAGGTATGATGTGTACGATCCACTCTACTCCCTTCACACTTCTGTGTTGCCATCACGATCTGAACGTTACTTACACTCTTCCGCCATATATCCCACCACGCCCTCCAGCACTCTATCCCACAGTCTCTACCTCCACACTCACTTTAAAACACCCACCTCCATGTTCCTCCACTTCTTCCGCGCCCCTGTGGCAACTCCTCTACCGGGACATTTCCATACCCCTTACAGTACCACCTCGTACTTCCTCTTATTACCTTGCACTCCTCCAGTTCCACTATCAGGCATCCACTACCTCGACATATACTTTACCTCCTCCACATTCCACCATTATTTCCACTCCCCACTAGTTCTTCCACACGTTTGTATTACCGTGTCACCCACTCCATCGTCATACTACCCTCCACTGCCTCATCCTTAACTCTACACTCCCTGCAATACCTCTCCGCCCCCTTCAGTAACCCCCATGCTCTCTCCAGCACCTCTCCACCTCGTTTCTGTACCTCCACGGTGCCTCCACATCCTCACTGTGCCCTCCACCGTGTGCCGGGTCCATGGACAGAAGCCTTCGGTGTAGAGATGTTGCTATTCATGGAGGCCGTGACGTTCGAGGGTGGATTATCAACTTTGCACGGACTCCCAACAAGGTTAGGCCGCCTTGTATCTCTCCGGGTCGCACCGTAGGCCACTTGCCCACGGCCGTGGGTGGGGTCCCTGTGGTGTGTGGCGTGTGGCGTGGGCGCTGCCGCGGTGTCTCGGGCAGGACGAGAAGACTCGCCAGTTGGTATAAAGGCTAATTGGGTCCTATTGTTCATAGGCGTCTGGCGGAGAGGCCGATGGCAGTCACAGGGGGAGGGAGGGAGGGAGGGGAGGAAGAATGGACGTTAGCTGGAGATACAGTAACGTTGGTGGCTGCTAACGCTCGAGGTTAGTGACGTTAGGAAATAGTAGTAACGTTGTTACATTACACCGTAAAGGATGGTATTGTTGGAGAGTAGTTAGAAGTGGGAATAGTAATGTTTTAAGGGATGGTAATGTTCGATGGAGAGTGGAGTTGGCGGATTGTAACATTAGAGATAGTAAGTTGTATGAGATAGTAATGGGCAAGGATGGTAACGCTGGGGGTAGTTACAGGCTGATGAATAGTAAGACGGGTTGAATGGATGATAACACTGGGATAGAGGACTGGGTGAAGACAGGCCAGGAGTGGATAGAAGACATGGCCGTATGGTGTGTTTAGGGAGGGGTGGACAGATGGATTAAAGTGCTAGTGATTCCTGTGTTGGGGACGTACAAATGTAGTTAAGAGTGGAGGTGGAGTGAATGGGGTGGGTATTGCTATAGTGGAGCACATGGATGATAAATATCTAAGTCAGATGTTGAGGACTGTACTCCTCTTGTAATTATCAAGATGTTAAGGATGAACACTGAACATCTCTTTCATTTCAAAAGGTTTTATGTCTCGTATGCGAATTATATTGAGGGGACTATTAGATGCTACACAGACTTCAATCCAAACCTTTCATAACTACATTGTCAAAGGTGTAGCGGAGGTCTGTGTACTTTATTCTCAGTGGGCTTTCCCAAAGTGTCGCGTGTTACTAGTGCATGAACGGTTTAAGTCAGTGTGGCCATTATCTTGCCCACCTGAGGTAGAGTGGGCCACAGCTCGCCCACCTGAGGTAGAGTGGGCCATAGCTCGCCCGCCTGAGGTAGAGTGGGCCGGTCTGTAGGAGTTGCGGTGGACGCGCCGGTGAAGGTAATCTGGATTAATGAGGCTCACCTGCTCAATATTCAGGAGCGAACAATATACCTGCAATTAAAGATATGCTTCAGGAGCACTGTGGAGGAAGGGTTGTGATCTCCATCACCACCACCACCGCCGCCACCACCACCACCACGTCCCTCTAGCCATACCACTCCATTTGTTCCACCTCCATTACACCCTACCACCACCACTTCCATCGCCACTTCCCAGCCACCTTTTCACTCCACGCCATTCCTCCCACCACCCCTTGTATCCATCACACTTTCCCTCCCTCCCCTCTCTTCCTCCAAACCTCTAATTTTCATTTCCTTCGTCTGTTTTCTCTTGTTCCTCCACATCCTGTTCCTCTCCGTTCCATTTTCCTTCTTACTCCCTATGTTCATCCCTCCTCCCACTCCATCCCTCTTCCCTCCCCACTCCCCAACCGCCCCCTGATCTCCAACCAGACGGCACAAGTGACGCAAGAATTCAAGGCCCTGTACATACTTGGTCCTTGGTCCGTTTACTTGTCCGTCCACGCGTGCGTCTGCCGGGCCAGTCACGCGGCTGGGGACCTCCGTAACAACAGCTGTCACCCCGCGGCAGTAATGACGGCAACACACTGGTGAAAAACCTCTTCATTAAAATTGGTTTCCCATTGGTCTATGGGAAGGCGCCGGGCCATTCAGCGCTGGCAGAGTCTCTTTATAGCGAACAAAGCTTATTTTGATGTTCGGGATAATGAATATCATCTTGTGGGCCGCCGGATTCCTGGGCGTGTGTTTGCACGGTCCGTGTTGGCCTCTTGGCATCTGTGTAATCCGGATAACGAGGTATTCAGGTAAACGAACACATTGTTTATGGTCGTATAAAGCGCCACAACGAAGCCCAACGCCTGAATAAATTTGCCTGAATTCAGAGGGATACAATTGCTTTATACGGGCCCCATGGCCGTGACAGCAGGGCTGCCAACGCTACCGTGACAACAAAGCTGCCTTTACCAATGAAATGGGAGGATGACCAACACTACTATGACAAGAGGGTGCCAACACTGGTGCAACAGCAGGGGTGCCAACACTAACGTGACAACACGTTTAAAAGCACTGCCATGACAGCAGTGGTGCCAACACTGCCGTTACAGCAGGAGTACCAACTTTGCCGGAACAGCTAGAACGCCAGTGTCACATTGACAGCAAGGTTGCCTGTACCACCGTGACAACAACGTTGCCAATACCACCCTGACAACAAGACTGCCAACATGCCTGTAACGTGCTGTGTCGGCAGGGTTGCCACTACCTCCCTGACAGAAGGGGTGCCAACGCTACCCAGGCAGTATGGGTGCCAACAACAGTGAAATATTTTGATTTCCACACTAGAGGGAAGATGAGGGCAGGACGTGAAGTGTTTTAAGGAAATGCTTTGTGTAGTATTAAAGGATCTGTCCTGAATATTTCTTGAAATATTTTTTTACGTCATAGTTTTCCAATAGCATGGAGAGAGAGAGAGAGAGAGAGAGAGAGAGAGAGAGAGAGAGAGAGAGAGAGAGAGAAAAAAGAGAGAGAGAGAGAGAGAGACTGGGATCAATTTCTCATCCAGGAGAACTTCCGTAAGTGGATGCATATTAGATATTCTTATTTGTTAAGGACTTCTACTTGTAGTCCACACAATAGTATGTCCCCAGGGTTTTATAAAGAATCTTACATACACACACACACACACACAGGAAAGTAGGAGTTGACACAACACCGAACTCGTCACTAGAACAGCGCGTGAGAAGGCTCGTGATGGATAGCTACATGTCTTGAAATGTATACACGACGTGCATTTGCCCTAAGCTGGAATTTGCCGCAACAGTCGCCTCATTTGAAGAGCCTCATACATCTGCTGGTAAGATTTCGAAGGACTGTAACAAGAATGATATCAGAGGTGAGTGGGAAAGGGCCACGGGGAGATGAGGCAAGCACTCAAGTCTGCCCACACTATGAAGGAATGAGAGATAAGACAGACATGTTCGCAACATACAAATTTCTAAAAGGCCATAACAAGGTTAATAACAACAGTTTTTTTTTTTTTTTTTTGATACTAGAAGAGGGTCAAGAACAAGATGATGCAACTAATATTTAGGCAAGAGATGTGTAAGCTACAGAGGGATGTGAGGAAGCATTTCTCTAGCAACTGAGCTAGCTCGTGGAACAAGTTAAGTCAAGAGGAAGGTAAATCTAAAAAACTATCTGACCCGAAATTAGGGACAAGGGGTTGGGTTCAAGGAGCGTAAAGGTCCCTCACTTCACGCACAAAAAGGTAATAACATACCCATTTCTCGTCGCCGTCACCTCCCTGTCATCAGTGATCCCTCGTCCTTAGATGGGTGTTCAGCAGGACAACCATATCGTGCCCACCCGAGCTTGGAAAGACTACTGCAGGAACAGTTCCATCTCATGCCAAGCATACTGTGACTACTCGCTTTACTGTAGGCTAAGGAAAGGCCGCGAATATTCTTATATTTAGAATCTAATCCTAATAACATTTGTGGAAATGATGTGGCATGCATCCTAGCACACCTGCTGGTACTAAAACACTCTAATTCACTAGTTTAAGGGAAATATAGTTAAAACAGACACTTCATAGCAAACAGTACACTGTAATCCTGCCGCACAGCATAACACTGACTAGCGGCTCTGCTTAGTCGCTGATGGCAAAAGTTCACGTAAGACAGCATCAACTGGTTACCCTTGTCCTTCCAGTCAGGTTGGTCTGTATGTGTACGGGGATCCGGGCGCGCGACGGCCAACGTTTCCCAGGTCAAGTTGGTCTGTACTTGCTATACACATGCAGTACGGCGCGCCCAGCGTACGTCCGTAGTACGGCTCACTGTTTCCATCCACGCTATTGTTCGACCTTAACTGGTGCCTGACAGGTGCCCCATATGTGCTGTCGTACGGCCCATACCGTTGACACTCATCTCGTACTGGTGACACTCGGCCCCTACTGGTGCCCTGTTGGAATTGAAGTTATCAGTCTCTTGTAGACAGATCATTGGCTCGTTACCCTCACAAGGAACGGAGCCTTGCACACTTAAATAAAACATCATTTGTAACAGCGAGATGTAGCTTACTGGGATTCCTGGAAGATGTTAATCTTATGCCCCCCGGGCTGGGCAAACCGTCTCCAAGGTGGATGGATACTCACTGACCCTCTCGTCTCTTTTTCTGCGTAATGTATGATGTCATTTGTTGTTTTACCAAGGCAATTATTTCAGTTTCCTTGGTTAATTACTCCACTAACTCACTGTGTCACTTTTCCACACTTGATACATTTTTGATGTTACTGTAATGTTAACTACTATACCACGGAGGCCCATGTGTGTGTGTGTGTGTGTGCAGAAACTTGACTCAGGATCTTATCCCAGGTGATAGTGGAGAAAGAGTGGTTCCCACGTATTCCACCGCGTGTTGTAGAAGGCGACTAAAGGGAGCGGGAGCGGGGGGCTGGAAACCCTCCCCTTCTTGTATTTCAGTTTCTATATATATATATATATATATATATATATATATATATATATATATATATATATATATATATATATATTTGCAGGGGATATTTACAGAGGATGATTTTTACGAGTAAAGGCAAATTTTGATTAGATTTGCCACGAATAACTACGTAGGTACGACTGTAAGGAAGTATACACTTTCAAAGAGTACAGGAAATGGAATATAATAAAAATGACCGAAGAACCTGAGACGTGATTTAATAGATTTGATCATGAAAGTGAACCATGAAATGGTATCCCGTTTCCTCTTTTCTTCGGAGTCGTTTCACTATCAAGTAATGACGTAAGGATTCTCTTATGGGCAGCATGAGATTGAGTCCTGTATCCCTTTCTTCCAAACCTCTTTCTGATGCCTCTCATATCAGGGACACAGCGCATTAGGCCACAAAACTCTTACCCACTCCACTTTCATTTATGCTCGGAAGCAGTTTTAAGCTGCTCCTCGTACAGCTAAGAACACCTTCATAAAAGGGTACTATGCTGATTTTACATCTTCCCTGAACAGATCTTCTGCTCCTAAACCAACAATATTTCCAGTAACTTTCGTGTTTCAGCCTTTCCTTCTCTCATCCGACGTGATCAGTCTGTAGCAAACGCTACAACTGACAACACCGCTCTTTTTGGTACATTAATCTCCTCTGATTCAACTTGGATGATTCTGCGTCTCGCCCTCACAATCATATCTTTCCACCGAACATACACCGTCTTCCATATTTTCTTCCTGCAGGATCTTCCAGGTACTTTCCCTGCTCCAACTGGCATACTTCCTCAAGTCGTCAGGGAGCGTGCCTCCTGACTAGCCTTGATCCTTGCTCGTCTGTTTCGTCTGTGTGAAACATTCCAAACCTTTTCCTCGTAGAAGCACTCCTTGATGTAGCCCATCCCTAAGAAAGGAGACCAAGTCCAACCCTTACGACTGTCACACCATTGCTTTAACTTCCGCTGTCTAGAAAGGTCTTGAAACTCTCCTTAACTCTCAGTTTCTCAAGCACAAATCTCCCATTCCCTTTTCTTGATTACCAATACGGATCTGACAGAATGAGGCTTTCAGGTGATCTTCCCTCCTATGAGGCTTCCCTCTGGTTCTCATCTCTCAGAGGTTTGGGTGAAACTTAACGTCGTAGCCCACGACATCACCAAATTGACACATGCTGTGACATAAGTCTTGGCTTTCTAAATTTTTTCCCTTGGCTTACCTGCTTCTCTTTGTTCTTTAATGTAAAACTTCTTCTCTGACTGACCCATTGCCATAGTCGTTGATGGAACGATTTCAACTCCTCTTACACCATCAGTAGTGGCGTTCCTCAGGGTTCTTGATCTCCTGCTGTTTCTCGTCTTTGTAACTGATCTTTTCTCCATAACTAATCATCTTTCTGTAGGCGGCTCTTCAACTTCAAACCCTGTTCACTTCCGTGCTGATGATTTCACTTTGCTTACTTCACCTCACTTCTTCGTCCCTCCTCATTCGACCGTTCGTTGTCTTTCTCTTTATGAACATATTTACTGTCTCATTTCCGACATGTGCATCACCTTAGAATGGGGGAACAGTAGTTTAGTTAACTTAATAGTGCTAAAACGCAATTTCCCCTTGTACCTTTTTATAAGAGTGTTTTGTTACCCTTTTTTCAAACGCCACAATTTAACCCTTCATGACATAAACACGTTGAGCATCACCAATTCACCATATCCCCGACTCTATCTTGGAATTCCTAAATAATCACCATAAAAAATCTGTTTCCGAAAAGCTAGGGTGTGTATAGTGTCATGATTATAAATATTTTTCCTGTGAGCGACCGTATCATATCTGCAAGGGTTTTACTTGCCTTAGTATGGAGTGCTGCACACATACATGGGGTGGTTCCTCGTCCACCTCTCTGTTAATCTGAGTGTAATCAAAAGCCTTCGTTGTCAGTAATTCCCCTTGCATCACCTTTCTCCAACCATCCCTTTCCATACTCCGTAATATGCAGCCCTTTCCCAGTTCTACAGAGCCAGTGCTCTCGTAAGTTGTCCACATGTGTCCTTGCCACTAAGGCTTGGATCCAAGGTAATATGTCTGGCTGCTGCCTCCCCTAGTTTCTGTGTGGAGACCGGCCACGGGAGGATTGACCGTTATGATCCCTCCTCCTTTCCTAGAGCAGCGAGGCTGTGTAATTCTCCTCCTCCTTTCATCGTTCCTTCTTCTTGCAACCTCTCTACCTTCAAGAGTCAGGTCTGCACACACCTGAGGAGCTCTGGTTCAGTTCTTCATTCTTTCCTTCTTCCTCTTTTTCTTTTCGAGTGGCGGCTGCTGATTGGTTAGCTCGCCACTGATTGAGTGACCTGTGAATTGTTTATCGAGTGACATGCTGATGCTCTGAGTTAACTTCGATTAGCTAACTAAGAGACCTGTGGGTTACGGATTGACTTCTGAATGGACGCGGCCATATGAGTGACGGATGTTTGAGTGGCGGCTGCGAGGGCCGGCCCTGGTAGAGCCCCGGCCAAGCATCCTGACACGGAATCTTCCCATCCCGAGGCCGAGCCTTGTGGTGACGCCTCAAATATGTATCTTATATATTAAGTTTCATCGCCAGTAAGATTTTTGTCACTGCTCTCTGTTTGTGTGCCCGCTGGTGTTTTTATCTGTATAGTTCTCACTGTTTGTTTGTGTCTAACTATTGCATTTTTGGGAGTCATTGTGTTTTGTAGTCTATATTTTTGGAGAGACAGTGTCTGTCTGTTTGTCTTCTCTATCTGTCATTCTGCTCGGCCACCCCAATGATGTCTGCCTGTCTGTTTTCTTCTTGGACTGTACTGTATCCAAAATGTTAGAAACAGAATTATGGTCAGTAAAAATTTCTTGTTCCCGCAGTCGCAGCCACACACACCCGGCGGACGTGGCAGTAGGCGGTCGGGCATGGCAACAACGGTGTTGTCACAGGATCTCTCACGGCCCCAACTGTTGCCATACCGACCAGACCAGCCTGGTCCAGTCTCTAGTGCCACAGCTGGTGGTGCTTCTAGCCGCAGATGGGTACACGCTTCCTGATGATCGACTGTACAGTAACATAGAATACTGTTTGTCATCAGGAAATATAAATAGATTTATTTCACCTTTTATCCTTACCATCTACACTCTCTGGGATTAGACATACAGTCTGTTATCGTTCGTGCAACTGTAGTTCTGTTGCTTGAGGTTGTAGTGGCGTTGCTGTAGTATGATAGCGCAAAATGGAATTGTAAGTGTTGTGCGATGGTTGTACGTGTTGTTTGTTGTACTTGTTCGTTACTTTGGTAGTGGTATTTGATGACCCATGTTGTTTGGTGCAACTGTATTTTCGTTGCCTTTTTCCACAGTGGTTTATTGGGTGTGTTTCTTGTGTTTTGCTTGTACCTACTGAGGTTTTGTTACTTGGTGTTGAGGAGGTTGACTTCTGTAGTGCTGTTGACTGTTTTATGCCACAGTAACATTTCTAATGGGTGACTGTTGTATGACACCATGGCGTCACCCACGGTAACTAACTCTTGTCTGGCACTACTGTGATGTCACTCGTGGCTTGCCGTCTGCCCTCACATTTTCCTGAGCCTGGGTGCGGCAGGATAGCTACTCTTCAGCTAAAAGAGTGACACGTTAGTGAGAGATGGCACGGGTTAAGGTGTCTGTTATTATCATTATTGTAACTATTGCTGTCATCGTAATTGTTATCATTATTGTTTCATATGTTTTGCTATTATTTGCTTGGGCTAGGTAGCGTCTGGATCACATGACTGAGCCTTGGAGGAAAAAAATTCCTCACTTGGTTCCTTCTTCTGTTCCCTCTTTTGGAAAGTAATACAGGAGGGGAGGATTTCCAACACACCGCTCCTGCCTCCCTTAATCCCTTTCTACGACACGCAGGAGATACGGAGGCATTATTTTTTTCTTTCCTATCCCCAGGGATTATTATCATTACCATTATTATTATTGTTATTATTATTATTATTATTATCATTATTACTATTATTGTTATTATTATTGCTATTGTCGTTGCCTCCACCCTCGCTTCTACTGTTGGTGACTGTTATGCTGCTTGTTCTGGTGGTGGTGGTGGTGGTGATTCTAGCTCTTTCACTGGGGAGTAGGTGCAGCTGGTGGGGATACCGGTGGTGCTTGTGCTGATAATGTTAGTGCTGGATGTGCCTGGCTTGTGGTTGTGCTTTTGGTGTTGGTTCCACTGGTGCTGCTGCTCTTGGTTCTGATGCTTGTGTTACTGGTAGCGGTGTTGTGAGTGTTGGTGCAACTGATACAGTTTGTTAGTGGTAGTGGAGGTGGTAGTGCTACTCCGTATATTGGTAATGATGTTTCGTAAAATATTTCTGACATCAGAAGCGCACTTTGCTAACATACCACAGTCCTGACAAGGCTCATATATGCAGGAGCCTGACTCAAAGAGCAAATATGAGCAACGACGCAACGCATTGTTTTTAAGTCCCCTTGAGCTTGACGGTGCGACCCTGGGCAACAATGGCCTGGCCTTTGACCTAATCCTTATTTTTCTGGCCAAAGGCAAGTCCATCACACCGTCGTACTTAATGGACGTACCGTCGTGCTAAAGGGCTGTACCGTCGTCCTCAAGGCTCGTGTACAAGGGGTTAAGTTACTAACGGTGCACCGGGTCGGGAACACCTACGACTGTGTCGCAAACCATGACATATTCCGCGGTTATCTGACGTGCAGACTGTGAGGGACTCTGCGGGAGTGGTCGAGGTCCGTGGATAAGCCGAGCAAAGGAAGACAAAGCAGCAGCCGGAGAAACGTATCTAACCTGGAAATCTGCGACGGGCGAACAGAGGCTTAATTAACGATAAGATGCAACAAATAACTCCAGCCAACCACTCGGACGCGCACAAATACACACGGGAAGAAAAAAAAGTTAGTTACTGATTTCGTGTGCACTGGTATGTGACGAATCACCTTTGTACGTTTTGTCTGCTTTTTTCTGAGGAGGAAATAAAGAGCAAAAAAGTGTGAATGGAGTAAAGCGGTCCCCCACCCCCTCCCAGGGCTGCCATTGGTCATGGTGGAGCCATGGAGGAGGTGGTTGGGGTTGGGGGGCCCGTCCTTCTACCATTGTTACCAAGAAAGGCAGAAATAACCATTACCGTCTTGTTGAAGACTTCACACACTGAGCCAGGTATTGTGTGCACCCCTGGTCAGATGAAGTAGTTAGGACAGCTTCTGGTCACGTCATGTGATGAGTTCCTTCCACTGTTGTGATGAGTTCTTTACATTGTGATGAGTTCCTTACACTGTTTTGATGAGTTCCTTCCGCTACTGTGATGAGATCCTCTCTACTGTTTTAAGTTCCTTCCACTGCTGTGATGAGTTCCTTCCACTACTGTGATGAGTTCCTTACACCACCATGATGAGGTTTTTACACTAATGTAATGAGTTCCTTATTCTACTGTGATGAGTTCCTCACACTAATGATGAGTCCCTTACACTGTGATGAGTTCCGTATACTACTTTAATGAGTTCCTCACATTATCGTGATGAGCTCCTAACATTGCTGTGATGAGGTCCTAGTACGACTGTGATGAGTTCCTGACACTGATGTCATGAGTTCCTCATACGCCGGAAATACAGAATTTTGATAAATCTTCGTATGTAGATTCCAGTGTACTCAAGGTAACGAGTGTCTAGTGAATTTACCGTCCGGTAGTCTCTTCCAAAAGTTGTGTATATAATAACGAAAAGATTATTTCCAAGAAGAAAACGAGGAGTAATGCGCAAATCAGATGTGCAGAATGAAAACTGCACTTCCTGCACCCTTGCCCGGGGCGTCTGGCTCTGTAAGAGAAAAAATGTATTCACACATTTTGCATTGAATATGTTCGTATATTCATTTTTGTTCGCGTCCGCAATCACCATCTGGGTGAATGATGTACTTTGAATATAATGTATTTGACTCTGAAGTTATAACGGAACCAGACCGAAATTGCTCTAAAAACAGATTAATTGCGTCGGTTGAACTTTGTACCCATGAATACTTGCAACTTCCGGGACCTCACGGCGAGATGCTTGGGAATGACTAAACTTTGCAGCGAAGGGTTTCTGGTGCATTTATTGGTTGACTGGTATTTGTAGTTTCCTAATGTGTTTAGCGGGTTATGGCCCATGACATTAGTGGATTTTGGGAGAATATGTCGAGCGAGAGAGTTGGTGACAAAAAACATCATAAGGTGAGCCGACGGAGAGAGAGAGAGAGAGAGAGAGAGAGAGAGAGAGAGAGAGAGAGAGAGAGAGAGCACTTATTAGTTCTTATGACAACATTTTGCCGATAGGCGTAGCGCTAACCGCAAGAACGTTTAGAGGAACGAATACCTTGTGGTGTGAGTTAAGTGTTGTCATGTGTTATGAGTGAAAAGGAGAGATTTTATGTCCGTAGACTGAAAGCCAGCAGCCCACGTGTGAGTGAGGCAGAGAGGAAAGACACGTATGCCTTGGCCAAAGGAATAAAGAGAACGAAGGTGCTTACTTGCTTACGACGAGAGAGATCAGGAATATTTGACATAAACACGAAAGGTGATTCATTACAACTTTACATTATTCAAACACTTGTTGAGAGGGACATTAGACCAGTACTTGACACAAACACCTGGTGAAGCGCGCAACCATGACACAAATACCTGGCGAGGCGCACAAATGTAACAGAAACACCTGGTGTGGTGTGCAGGCATGACGCATACACATAGTAAGACACGCATTCCTGAGACAGGCACCTGGTGCGGTACTCAGACATGACACACACAGGTCAGCGAGTTGACACCAACACTTAGGCAAAACACGTGGAAAAAAAAAACAATAATATTTGACACAGAGAATGATTACAGCGACAGTCGAGGTGGATAACTTGCTAAGCGTGGTTGGAATTAGGAGGATAGATAGAATGGTAAACGAAGATGTAAGAAGTTTATATTGTGTGAGGAAGTCTTTAGAAAGGATCATCGATTTTTAAGTCTTTTGAGATGGTATGGTCAAAAGAACGTATGACACACGTTACTCTGGCCAAGACGATATGTCGTAAAAACGCAGGCGGTGCAAGGAGGAGAGATAAATCCCGCAGAGATGAGCAGATGTAGAAAGTGAAGTGATCAGAGCTGGGGATGATCAGAGCTGGGGATGTCCTAGATACTGAAAAAATGACTGGGAGTCAAATGCGGTACTTACCACGACAGAGGTGGGTTAATGTGAGAGAAAAAGGGGGCGGTGGAGATGAGAGACGCCGCAGAGACTGCTGTGTGTATCTGGTCTACCCAGTGTAGCTAGGAATGGATTGGGGATGATAGATAGACAGATGCCACAGAGTTAACACCACCGCACGACCTCTACACCACCCTGCCGCAGTACCACCTGCCCTTCCTGCCTCCCCCCCCCTTTCCACCTCTTCTACACGATGCATCCTCAAGAGGTTCATTGGTATCCGGCGTTCGAGTACCGGATAATTTGTTAGAACATATCTATCCGCCCAGTTGATGTCTGTGCTCACATTATCGTTCGGATATAAATGATTTATACTGTCATCACAAACACTTTCCAGTCCGGGATGATTAGCTGCCGGTAAATCTGCAGTACGGTTAAGTGGTCCTCATTGTGAAGGAGACCTCAGGAATGGAAGGTCCGGATGATTGAGATTCATGGTAGGAAACGTTCGGATAATAAGTCACTCTGTTGTGGTCTGTTCATATATTCAAGCAGCACACACGTCATGACTGGCATGATCAGTCATCTGATTGAACACAATCCGGTTAATCAAACATCCTGTTCAGTAGGATCCACATAACAAAAGAATTTTGTCAAGCGGGATTCGAATGATTTATTAATCCGGTTAAGCAGGGTCGGGATGATTGAGACTGCAGTGAAGAAGGCTCCAGATGATGAAGAATTCTCTCAGGGAGGTTTGGATAATAAACAGTTCGGAGGGAGTTATAACGCCTTCACTTTGCTGCTCATAACATTTCCAGGTGGAGAACATTCCCATTCATCGGTTATCCTCAGATGTCATAAGAGAGAGAGAGAGAGAGAGAGAGAGAGAGAGAGAGAGAGAGAGGAGGCTTTTGGGGAACCTAAATAATTCGTCTTCGTTTCCCGTCCGCATCTTGCACAGCCCCTAACCAAATGTTGTGTTTGGCGTGGTAGTGGTGGCCGGTGGAGGGAGGTTATGTTCCCATGCGTTCCATGTCTGACTTTGTTTGAAGACATTACAGAGTTTCATGCCTGGCTTTACTGCAGCCTTACGGAACTTCATACCCAGCTGTACTGTACGACTTTAGGGAGCGTCATGCCTTGCTGTACTTTAAGACATTGGGGAGCGTCATACCTGGCTTTAGTTTAAGACTTTAGGGAACTCCATCCCCGGTGTTCTTGGCTTTATTTTGAAATCCTACGAAGCCTCATACTGGCTTTACTTTAAGACTTTAGGAAACCTAATACTGGCTTTAATTTAAGGCTTTACGGAGTGTCACACCTGGCTTCATTTGAGAAGTTACGGAGAGTCATTTTTTTGTGTGTGTGTGTGTGCATATGTGTGTTCTGTCTTTGCTTTGCCTCTTTCTCTGTGGTTTTTGTATGATTAATCACCTACTCTTCCTCTGAGTATTTTATTATACAGAAAGCATTTTCTTCGTTGAGTCCATATAGCATCAGTAATCATATACACTCTTTACCTTTAACTGACTTTACTCGACTTCGTCTAACCCTTCGTATCATTATTAGTACCGCACTCTTTCTGCCCTTTATTTTTTTTTTCTCCCACATTACTTCAGGTCTGCTTATCGTACATTAACTTAGCTTAAACTGTTTTCCAAAGTTATTCAGATGCGTTTGTCTTCTTTTCTGCTGCGACTGTTTGCTGTTGATATACTGGGTGGTTAGTTCAGTCGCCTGAAATGGCTTGTCTGTTTGTTGGCATTCCTCCCTCACTTGTTCATTTCTTTCTGTCTGTTTGTGCAAACAGAATCTCGGTAATGGAGGAAGTAGGCGAGTCTTGATGTGGCATAAGTATTTGCTGGTGATACACCCGGTCTGTGGTGTGTGCTTGAGGTACAAAGGTTAAAGGTTAAGGTCACGAGGTCAGTTAGTTATTAGGAGCAGGCGCCGATTGAGCGAATGAAAGGAGTCTTAATAAGTCTGTATGTTTCACTGCCATATATCATGGATTACAATTGCCGTAGCCATGCTGTGATTGTGGGGTTATAAGGTCAGAGGTCAGCGTCACGAGTTCAGTTAATTAAGAATCAACTTGACCTTGCGTGAGTGTTCACCTTTAAGTCACCCACCCCTTGAGAACGATAGCTATAACTTCGGGGTTCCAGGCTCTCAGCCTTATCGTCTACCTTTGGTGATGATGCAGCTCCACCATCCACACGATAGCTTTACCCCTTAGTGATGATACAGCTTTATCATATTTCTAGAGATAGTATCGTGACGATAGCTATATGTTAATAGTAACTTCACCCGATAAAGATAGTATCTTCACCGCTCAGGACGATATCCTTCCTCACCCTCAGAGAACGATAGTTTCTTCCCCATGAGAAGGATAGCTATACGTATACCCCAGAGAATGTTAGCGTGTCCCGAGCCAAGATAGCCAGCTCCGTCCCCCCATGAGCAGAGGACGGGCCACCCCCTGAATACGCCGAAGTCACGCCGTGGGGGCAATAACACTACTCTTTCATCTCGACTCTTTCTCTACGGTAGCTTAACCTCGTGAGTACTCGGGGAATTAAAAAGAGCCCAAAGGACCCAGACGGCCCTCATTACCTTGCATAAGATTATATTTCTTCCACTAGGCGAGTGCGGGTGTGTTTCCGGTGGTGTGAACGACATTCCTCCCCTTGGAAGTTGAGTGACACAAAAAAGAAGAGGGTCGTCTAGGATGTGTACTTACTGGCGAGAGATGGTGTTTTACCGTGTGGTGGACGTTGTGTGTCTTGAGAAATTGCTGCTTACGTAATGAAAACATATGTTGATTGGTGGTCTAGGCAGTAGAGTGGGGCATGTAAATCGGTATCATCAACATGTGATACTCGAGTGCTACAGATGAGGCATCACTGCCGCCTGTAATACTGAGGTTTTCTGTGTTACAAGCTGTTGGTTGTTTGTCAAGAAGAGGCGTTGGTGGGAAGCACAGTGCCTCAGCGCTGCTTTCACTTGGCTTCGTTCACGAATCTTGTTGGCGCTGCCTCATTATATGTACAGTTCTATTTCCAAATTTTTCAAGTTTTTGTCGCCAGAATCATGATAAAAGTTGCTAACGATTTCATGTAGATTGTGTTTTCGACCGTCTGTTTGGGTAAAAGGATAATAATCACTTGTTATGAGTAGTAATTTCAGTCATAAGCGATGGTGTATTCAGTAGAGGCCGAGGTTCACACAGCCATAAAAGTATTATTGCTTAAACAAACATATTAAGTAACTTTACAGAAAACTTTTTTTCCCCAGAAAATGTTCGTATTTCATAATGAACACAAAACTAGTGTTCATTAGGCCCTTGAGCAAGACGGTACGACTCAAGGGTATAATTGGCAGGCTTGACATAACCCTTAAGGGTCAGGTCAAAGGTCAGGGCACCATAACCAAAAGTAAGATTCGTAAATCTCAAGTGTCTTACCATCATGCTTAAGGGTCGTACCTTGGTGCTCAAGGGTCGTACCTTCGTGCTCAAGGGTCGTACTCGTGTTCAAGGATCGTAATACCGTGCTCAAGAATCTTGTCGTCATGGCTCAAGGATCGTACCATTGAGCTCAAGGATCGTATTGTCATGCTCATGGAAAGGAACTTCTTACTCGAGGATTGTAACCTATTGCTCCGCGATCGTACCGTCGCGTTCAAGGATTGTACCGTCATGCCCCCGGTTGTTGAGTAACTGAACTGTACCATGCCCGTAGGTTAGCTTTTGAGGGGGAATCATTCTAGTGTATATAAGTAATTAGTAAAGCCTTTGTAAAGAGAACGTAAACCTTTGTGCATCCGTAAGTCTGAAGTCTTAACATAGCTGTGAATATGAGGTCATGTTTAGATACAGTCAAAAAGTAGCTGCAATTAATTCCTGAGGTTTGAGTAGACCAAAAGTGTAACACATGCACTTATACACAAGTCATTACTTGAGCCTTACATGGCAGTAGGTGGTGCATGTCAGACAATGGTTTTAATTACGAGAGATTGAATAGAATGTGCCTGTGAGAAGGTCATTACTGAAGCTATAATAACTTTGAACAAGACATTACGATCCTTCAGCACGACGGTACGATCCTTTGGCACAACGGTACGTCCTTAAGCCCGACGGTACGATCCTTGAGCACGACGGTACTAGTCTTGAGGACGACTGCACGATCCACGTGCATGACGGTACGACCCTTGGATGTGGTTGTCTTGGCTTTTGATTTAACATCTTAAGGGTCAGGTCTAAGGCCAAGCCCATATGCCCAAGGGTCGCACCTTTGTGCTCAAGGGGATAATATTGAGAATATTGATGAAGACAGACAACAGTTCGAGGTAATTACAACAAGGTAGTGTTGATGGAGATGCCAGACTAGTGCAGGGAGCAGGGCTGAGGCCAACGACCGCCTCCAGCTAGGAAGTTGAAGCCCAGAAGTCCAGCTCACCAAAGGCTGTTCCCTCCTGCCTCCTCCCGCGCCTTCTGCTGTCCCCCCTGCTGGTCTTGCCTCAATCTCTGGCGATAATACAGTGCAGAACTTCCTCCTCCTCCTGCTTATGTTGTTGATTCTGCTGGCGAAGTTGCCGTTTGCTGCTACTGCTGTTGTTGTTGCTGCTGCTGTTTCTCCTGCTGGTGATGCCCCTGTAGTTTCTACTGCTGATGATGCCCCTGTAGTTTCTACTGCTGGTGATGTCCCTGCTGTTTTTACTGCTGGTGATGCCCCTGCTGTTATAACTGCTGGTGATGCCCCTGCTGCTTTTACCGCTGGTGATGGTTCTGTTGTTTTTACTGCTGGTGATGCCCTTGCAGTTTCTACTGCTGGTGATGCCCTTGCAGTTGCTACTGCTGATGATGTCCTTGCAGTTTCTACTGTTGGTGATGCCCCTGCTCTTTCTTCTGCTGGTGATGCCCCTGCTCTTTCTACTTTTGGCGGTGCCCCTCCTGTTTCTACTGCTGGTGATGCCCCTGCTCTTTCTGCTGCTGGTGATACCACTGCTCTTTCTACTGCTGGTGATGTCCCTGCTGTTTCTACTGCTGGTGATGCCCCTGCTCTTTCTACTGCTGGTGATGCCCCTGCTCTTTCTTCTGCTGATGATGCCCCTGCTCTTCTTCTGCTAGTGATGCCCCTGCTCTTTCTACTGTTGGTGATGCCCCTGCTCTTTCTACTGCTGGTGATGCCCCTGCTCTTTCTTCTGCTGGTGATGCCCCTGCTCTTTCTACTGCTGGTGATGCCCCTGCTCTTTCTACTGCTGGTGATGCCCCTGCTCTTTCTACTGTTGGTGATGCCCCTGCTCTTTCTACTGCTGGTGATGCCCCTGCTCTTTCTACTGCTGGTGATGCCCCTGCTGTTTCTGCTGCTGGTGATGCTGATGCTGTTCCTTCTCCTTGTGCAGCCACAGGTCGCCCACTCACCCACCTAATCTCTATTCTCTTTGTGCAACATTGATAGTGTACTTTTATTTCTCGACATGTGAGCCTCTTTCATATGTTGATTAGGAGCCTTTGATTAGTCCTTTCAGGGGCCAGATAGGGAGGCGCATTCCTCCTCTGGCTTTTTGAGGTCCATTGTCCCTCCTCCTGCTTCCCTGGTGCGGACCCCGTTATTCCTCTTTCTTATTCTGATTCTTGTTTGCTTCCTTCCTTGCTCCTTGGGTCGGAGGACAGATTGTGTTCACTCAGACTGTTTTGTTCTTTTTGTGTTCACTCAGACTGTTTTGTTCTTTCTCTTGCCATCATGTCAAGTTATCTATTTTTCCCTGTGTGGGTTGGTGGGTGTGTGTTCTCTGGTTATGTAGTTTTTTATAGTAACAGACTTTTATAGTTTTCCATTCTTTTTTGTTTTTTTCTTAATGATTTTAACATAGGTACGATTGTTTGCTGTCGGCCGCCACCACTACCACATCATGACTTGCTGTTAGCCACTACCACCACCACCTCATGAGTAGACGTCAACCACTACCACCACCACCTCATGACTAACTGTCAGTCATTACTGTTACTAGTACTGCCATCTCATGACTTGCCGTCAGCCACTACTACTATTACTACCATTCCATGATTAGCTGTCAGCCACTACTGCTGCCACCACCTCATAATTAACAGTCATCTACATCCAGCACCTCAGGAGCAGCCGTCATCCCCTCACCACCCCACTACCCCACCAACTCCTCGCCTACAGCAGCAATAACTCTCGGCGAAACTCTTTTTATCAAAACAATAAACCATCTCGAGCCACATTGTGATGCAAAAGCTTATTACGTCTGGCCTTGTTCGCCTCGTCTGAATCGCTGTTTCTCTTATTTAGGTCGTTGAAGCTTGAGTGTGTATATATATATATATATATATATATATATATATATATAGCAGGTTGGAGGTTTTGGACGAGGGGTGCGTGGCCATGACACTATCAGCAAGAAATTGTTTTATGAGGTCAGCAAATTGAACGGACAGTAAACAGGGACCGGCCGGATTGATTTCTTTGGAATCAGCAAAACGGTGGGAGAAGAAAGGAAAACATTATAATTAGTGTTGTCACATTTGTCTAACCTGTATGATAGTTTAGTTTTATTAATGTTTATTTGTTATTTGATATATTGGGAATGTTATAACTTAGAAGTACTCATATACATCATTACTAAAGCAGCTATATCAGGGGAGGATACAAATGTGACGACGCCAAGCTTTGGTAGCCTCCCATCACACATGTCCTCTGGGTAAAACGTATGCCGCTTTATGGGTGCTGCTGTAAATATATTTATCTAGTAAGGAGCAGATTACTATATTGTAAGAATAATGTAAGTGAACTAGTGCGTAAGGTCATACATAGCATCTATCATGAGTTTAGCTGTAGACTAATTGTGGAGATTTAATTACAGAATTCAAATGGGATACGATATCCCCATATCATGTCCCATATAGGATTTAGGCTCAGTGCAACATTTACTATTTACGGTGCTCAACTAAGAAGGAACAGTGAGACAGTATCAAATAATAACACAAAGAATATGCATCGAAAGTGAAAACTCGAAGGAGTGAATTAGGAAAGTGCTTGATAAAGGAAAGTGACAATACTATGGGACATCTGACAGTCCTCAGGACACTCCTCAGGACAGAGACAAGTACTGTTCCTGCACAGTTTACCAGGAGCCTCGCAGACAATAACTAGAACGCTCTCGCCGTCTGGTCCTGTTCGCTTAACCCGGGAAGTGGAGAGGACATAACGTTTGTAATAATCCCGTGTCCCAGCTGGGGAGAATCTGATGTGTGACGACCGATCCTGCGGGCGGCACCAAGGACGTGCTCAGGGCGTGCTTGACCCAGCGGGCGCGGTCGTAAATCGCGAGCACGGACCGACATGACCTGGAGGACAAGGGTCCATCGCTAGGCCACGATCACACACACACGCCCAGAGACCCGACTGCAGTCTGTTTACTCAAAATCCAGCTAAGAACATGTGTTGCCATTTGATGCTCACTTAAGTGAACTTTTAGCACCATTGGCCTGAGAACGAGGCCACCTGTCAGTATTATGCTGTGCGGCAGTTAACTACAGTGTACTGCTTATTTGACATGTCAGTCGGTTAAGATCATCATTATTTCCTTGCACATGTGAATTATTTAGTCATCATTAGCAGTTACTTTAAGATGCATGCCTTAGACATCAGACGTAGGAATATCGGCGGACCCATGTAGGATGACTGACTATGTTAGCAGTGTTGCAACCATTAAGGTGTTAAGGTGTTCTAGTAAATGCGTGCATACGCACATTTCCTTGTTATATTATGTGGACTCATGTCATTTTATTTAGGTATGAAATGTAAAAAGGTTATTTACCTTTTCTTAGCCTATTGGAAAGTGAATAGTCACAATATACTTGGCTGTCCATTGGCCTAGCTGGGTCATTAATGTCTTTATTAAGGGGTTTTACTTAAACCATGGCTATGGGACGCCATGGTAATCTCGTTTGATCATCACCAACTGTCAAGAAGTAATAACATGAAAGAGTAGTAGTTACTAATTTTTTCTTTTCTCTTTTTCTTTTTTCTCTTTTTTCCTTACCCATATATATATATATATATATATATATATATATATATATATATATATAGATAGATAGATAGATGA